>JARRAA010015349.1:0-16346 GCA_030557295.1 Ecitodaemon sp. MM-2014 | reverse complement strand
CGCGCATTATTATGCGCGACTGTGAAGCCGGGACTGAATAAATTATAAGCTATGGCAATTTCAGCGTTCAATATTTCGAAAAGTTGCAGTACGATCTGCGATAAATTTAGTATGTGCGTTATCAGAATTGAATTTCCAAGCGAGTCGCATTATTAAATTTTGCATTAAATAAATAGAAGACCATCTTAACCATGGTATTGACAAACAAATTAATTTATTCCGTCCCTATACCTCATTAGTATGCGGGTTTTTCGGTCTGACCGGAATACTATTAAAAATGATTTACGGGTTAGGCTGGGTAGCCTAGCCTAGCCTGGCCAAAGTGTGCACACGGTATGAGTTATACGACAAAACGTCTCAGAAAGCACGATTTTTAAATAACGCGCTCAAAGTTTAACCTCGACGTATCAAGCAATCATATTTTTGTTACTAACTTGCGAACGATGCAAGATAAACAAATTTCCTTGTCAACAACGCATAAAACATTTTATGGAAAGCGTTCCAAAGCAATAAAACGATTTTCGATTTTTCGAAAATGTTCGAGCAGACAAAAACAAAAGAACGATTGAACTCTCCGCGCACGTCAGTGAATACTTTATGGATAAATCGTTTATCCGTGTCCCATGACAATGATACCCCGAAGCACGTGCGTCTCCTCCACCCACGAGGACGAGATGCGAGTCGATATCTCGAGCGCGCCGAGGAATGTCTTTAATGTCGCTATTACGGCGCGTCTTCACAATGCGGCCGCATCATTGTTTCACGCCGATGCCCGGCCGCGGAATATTAAATTATACAAAAAAAAATCTCCGATATCGCCGCCGGCGATGTCTTCCACGTTTCCAGCTCTCGCCCGTCAAACAAACCAAAGGTTAATAATTCGAGCCATCGCATCGCATCGTAGCGCATCAGAATTTACGAGACGATCGCATCGAAGCGACGAGCGAAAAGCTTTCTTGATATAAAGAGTTTGGGTGCGACGATGCTTGAGATTTATGCCGATGGTATTCGATTCGATTTAATTAGAGTCCGATATTAGTAATAGCGAGTCTTAGCGCGGCGGGTGGAATGAGGAAGACGTTGCGCAATAAAAACGGAAATTACACTCGGCCACACCCACGATACGAAACGCAATCTTTATCATCGACTAGCAGGTTTCGACGGCGTGGAAGAGAACTGTGTATGGCTAAGTAATAACATCGCTGAATAAATTGATTAGACGTACCTGCCTAGAAGGAGAAAATAAATCGATTCCGATCGTAGGTATCGGAGGAGATAGGTTTTCAATCAATTTATTAATTAATTTATAATTTACTCGATTAGTAATTAATACACACCTATCCGCAAAGCGAGATTATTCTATAAATGGCGGCGGGCTAATGCGTTGCGTAATTTAATTTAATTTTAATGCTTGATTGAAATTCTACTTTCGGCTCACTAGAAAATTGTTAAGAATCTGAATTTCATCGTAAAGATTCTAGGGGATGATGAAAATTATCCCCTAGATTAATAATATGTTTAAAATAATATTTTTCGTGGTCATCATCTCGTTTTAGGTTGAGTAATAAGTCATGGGCGTTTAAATTAAATCCCATGTTTCGCCACTATTTGCACTAAATTTGAACAAGTATTCTATACCATTCGAAAGTCCATTTCTTCCTCTACAACCCTATCGTCTTCATTTGTTAATATTCGTAACTTTCAGCAATGAAAATGACCTCCAAAATTGGCTTCTAAACTCTACTTTCGGCTCACTAGAAAATTGTTAAGAATCTGAATTTCATCGAAAAGATTCTAGGGGATAATGAAAATCATCCCCTAGATTAATAACACGTTTAAAATAATATTTTTCGTGGTTGGTGATGATGTTTTATGTTGAGTAATAAGTCATGGGCGTTCAAACTAAATCCCATGTTTCGCCACTATTTGCATAAATTTTGAACAAGTATTCTGTACCTCTCGAAAGTCCATTTCTTCCTCTACAACTCTATCGTTTTCATTTGTTAATATTCGTAACTTTCAGCAGTGAAGATGACCTCCGAAATTGGCTTCTAAACTCTACTTTCGGCTCACTAGAAAATTGTTAAGAATCTGAATTTCATCGTAAAGATTCTAGGGGATGATGAAAATCATCCCCTCGATTAATAATACGTTTAAAATAATATTTTTCGTGGTTGGAGATGATGTTTTAGGTTGAGTAATAAGTCATGGGCGTTTAAACTAAATCCCATGTCTCGCCACTATTTGCATAAAATTTGAACAAGTATTCTGTACCATTCGGAAGTCCATTTCATCCACTACAACTCTATCGTCTTCATTTGTTAATATTCGTAACTTTCAGCAATGAAAATGACCTCCGAAATTGGCTCCTCAACTTCGAATTTAGACCAGCCGATTTCTGGCAAAGCCGCATCGACAAACTGGTCGAACGGTAGTGGAAGAATACATAATCGATTAAATTGTTGTTATATTCGATGAGGAACAGACCAATTTTAATAAAGAAAAAATAAAAAACTCTGCTTATTACTCAACTAATGTTTTCTAAGTTGTAGAAGGTATATCGTATCATATAGGTGCGTCAAGTCAGGTTAATGCACCGTAATTGAGTTTAATTCTATTTCGCGATTCGAGATAACATTCATTCGGGAATCGCTCCGCTCGCCGCGCTTCCCCAGAGATTGATTGTGGGCCGGCGCGTTTTGTTCCAGCCATCGGAACGGGCGAAAAGCACGTAATTAGTATCGCCACCTTGGATCTCCGACGATATCTGGCGCGAAGTTTTCGTGTAAAAAGTCGCGAGCGCCGAGTGCGAACGAGCGAGCGTAATTGTTTTTTCGGGGCGCCGCGGCCGGTTGACAGATAGCGGGGAGATCCGAGCCGGAGTTAAGCCGGTTTGAGTGACGGCCGCTCAGACGGCACAGGAAGGCCGGGGTTATTATCCTGTCCGTCATAATCGCCTCGAGTTCGAGGCATTTCGAGCGTTTTTGGTAGCTTTTCGACCATTCGAGGCGGGCGCGTCGAGCAAAAGTGCAAAAATACAAGTGGCTTAAGTCACTTCAGAAAACGAGTCTCGCGCGCCGCGAAGACAGCGAGCGAAAGACGAGAATTACGTTCGGCGGGGGAAAACTAATTTCTCGAAATTAGTCCGAATCGTCTTTGCCTTTTAGCTGCCGTAAAGCGGGGTAAAATAAGAGCAGGAAAAAGTCGGCCGGCGCCCTCGATCATCTGCCAACGTGTTCGTAACATTCGTACGTAAAGCGCGGAGGAAATCATAGGCCGCGCGGAGGATAATATATAATTAATACCGCTCCTTGAGACGTTAAATGCAGCTTAGATGAAGTGCGACTGCCACCAATAAATAAATCCGCCCGAGCGCCATAAATCGAATCGGCGCGCATCATCTGGAAGATGGACGCGAGCCTTTTGTTTTCGTATCTGCGATTAGGGTGCGTCGAGACGCAGAAAGGCAATTCCGAAGCGAGAGTCCGCGATGCCGGGCGCGCTTAGACGAGGAGTCGAAATTAAATGCGCCTGTGCGTTTTTAATTACGGGTTCGGTTCGGCGCGGATTGTTATTATGAGTGCGCGGGCTGTGATTTCTCGGTGGTGCGCGACGCTACCCTTTAAGTGCCCCGAGTGGAATTTTTTAATAAACGGCGCGCGATTCGTGGAATCGTCATTATCGCGGTCGCGGGCCGGAATCGTGGATTATTAACGATCGTTTGTTCACGAGGGGCTCGCGAAGAGCGCGGGCGCCTTTGACAACGAGTAATTAAACGCATTTTTTACAAATTTCGGACGTCATAAATCCTGCGCGTCGTTGTTTTCAGCTGCGCGCGTGGTTTACAAATATGCCCGGAATGTTTTCGTGCGATTTGCTTTCGCACCTAACATAACTTAACGATAGGAATAGATAGTGTTAGGTTTAAGTATTGGATTGAGTAATATCCAGTGAGCGTTTTTTTTTTTAATTAAAAATTCTTCAAATCCACATCAAATATAACATTTTATCGTTTCGGTCGATCAGTTTACCGATTCTCCTTTATCAGAAATCGGCTGGCCTACATTTGAAGTTGAGGAGCCATTTTTGGAGGTCCTTTTCATTGTTAAAGATTAGGAATGTTGACAAATGAAGACAACAGGATTGTAGAGGAGAAAAGGAGCTTTTGAATGGTATAGTACACTTGTCCAAATTTTAGTCAATTCGTGGAGAGACAGGTGTTTAGTTTAAACGCTCATTACTTATTACTCAACCCAATAATAAACAATTATTTTTCTCGTTGAGTGAGATATTGTATACTCGTTATAGGATGAATCAGAAAAATGTCAAAAGTATGCATTTTATAGAAAATATTCTAAACATTTGTAAAATATTAGATTACCGTTATGATGTGCTGGGAAACTGTAATTATTTTTGGAATAAGAAAAAGTTTCTTTTACAATTGATTTAATTTTGGCATAAAAAACACAAAATTTCCCAAAATCTGGCTCCAAATAGTTAATTCAAAAATCTCAATAATTAGATTTTCCTTTCCTCAACTGATGACAGTGATGGGGTAAGTAAGTTTTCGAAGAAAATGTACGATGGAGGACAGATTAGGAACAATCTGTTTAAAAAATGTATTCCATGTGATAATCATTTCATAGTTGGTTACTTTTTAATCATCTTATAAATACGAATATTAATTCCATAGAAAATATAAGATTACCTTCTACAGGTTCGAAACCATTTTTTTTTGTGGTTGAACGAGGTGGTAATGTCCAGTGTTGAGAAAATGTGGATATATTGAGAAAATAGATATATCATAAGTAAAAATATATTTTTCTAGCCAAAAATGTAATTTCCTCGCGATGCGAATCGCTACTTATATATTACCAACTTTCGCCCTAAATCAATCACTCCTAATCTATTCCGAACCTTGTAATAAAACTCTCGCAGCGCTTGAATATAAACCCATCCGAAAAAGGACCGAATGCATTATTCAAGATGTTTTACTCGTCGAGGGGAAAAAGTCAAATAAAAGCGTATGTGCGGAGTGTGAAACTCTCCAGAAAGCGTTTCGGTATTCCGGTGGTCGTTTCCGGGTCAGCACGCTGAGGCGATGATGCGGAAATCGTCGGAAATCGTCGCCGCGTCCTTTCAGAACTGGCAGACTCCGTCTCGTCAGCACTTCTCGAAAAACACTCGCACGCCGGAGATTCCGGCGACTTCTTCGCCCGAATAAAACTTGTAACCAGGGGAAATCTTTTAATAAAGCCATACTTTGCGTTAATAACAGTAATTTCGGCGGCGGACGACAAAGCACTCCAGGTGGAAACGCGCAAAATGGACGAAATCGAGCGATCAATTTTCGATAAAGATTTATTAGCGCTAATGCACGAAAAATGCTAATGAGCCCTCGCCGAATGTCCGCCCAGCGCTAAACACGCCGAGTGCCTCGTCGCACTTCGTCCGCTTTGCGATGAAACTAACCTGCGATACATAACCTCAAAAATAACCTCAATCATAAGCAAAACATTTCGAACCCTAGCGACTTCAGGACAAGCGCTGCAGTCGCAATTAGCGTTCTGTCGAAGAGCAACGATTCATCATTACTAATTAATACCAGCATGCGATAATGGTCGTAGTCGTCATTGCGCTAATTGACATCGGAGAACGACAGTTTGACTGTCGCATTGTTGAGCGGTTCGTCGAACGCATCAATTAAACAATTTGTGCGCGCGCGCGCGTTGTCTCGCAAACGTGACAGGTGTGTAATTTGATAGGCGAACGTAAAATATCACTGCGTAATAAAAGTCTCGCATTAATAGACGATGATTAGTCACCTTCGATGATTGTAATTAAAATTCTCGGGAGGCGTTGTTCGGCGCGCGCGCGATGCTTCTCATTCGCCGAGTCGCTTCAAAAACAAACAAGGCGAGCGTTGTAATTTTAATAGAACGTTTAGCTTCTATATTGCATATTAGATATCAGAGTTCTTGCTTCTTGTTGTACATTTTGTGCCTGGAACGTTGACAAATTACGTTCCGATATTCCCATCCGATACGCGTCGTCTTTATATGGCAAGAACGTAATTAAAATCTAAATTGCGCGCATGCGCGTCGAACTCAGCCGAAGAATTTATAAAGCGAACCGCGCTCGCTGCGTACCTCCAACGCCGAAATATCAAACCCAAAAAAAGATCGAAAAAGATCGAAGAGTAAAAAATTGATGTTGAAGACGACTCGAGACGCGCTGGAAGAGGACGAAGCGGGCGAGCGCTCACATATTTTTCGAGCAATTTTCTTCTTTGGGACAGGCTATAATTACACCCCCCAAAGCAGGTCTATAATTTGATACGAGGGCGGCCGGGCGCACCTTTGATACGATGTCAATTACCCCGGGTTCGGTACTGATTATCCTCGGATGCGAGCGACGCTCTTCGATCGCCGAAGCGCGCACCGAGTGTTCGCGCATACATTATCGGAGCGTCTTCGTCGCGGAGCGCCGCCGTCGGCGCGTTGCGGTCGCACCTTGTTGAAATATGACGTGCGCGTCATGCGAGCCGGTCGCCTCGTCGCCGCGGCGCACGGCGCACTTTGATCTCGCGCCGAGTGTCGTATGCTAATTCGTTAATTTGGGCGATACTGTACTGTGTGTTTTACGGTGCGTGGGTGTTCGTCGGACGAGTAATCTCAAGGCCGCCGGAGGTGGCCGGAGCGTACGGCTTTTCGTTACGGTCCGGGACGGGTCGAAATCTCGCTCTCGCGGTCGAGGCCGAGAGGAGGACGTCATCGAGGGGCATCCGTCTGGTCGGGACCGCGCCGTTTCGCAAATAGACTTAGGCGCCGCCGGATCATCAAGCAAATTATTCCGAAAAGCAATCCGCCTTCGACTCGCCGGCGCGCCGACGAAACAGAGCACCACGACATAACCTCACAGTTAACCTACGAAGAGATCAAACAAACTTCTATATCTTAACGTCAAAATTTATTAAACTAATTCTTACCAAAGATATTCGCTTCGGGGGTAATATATAGGGTTGAGTAATAAGTAACGAGCGTTTCATAATTTTTCATTTTTCTGCATTAAATACAGATGAAAAATGTTTTAAACCATTCGAAAGCTCATTTTCTCCTCTACACCCGTATCGTCTTCGTTTGTTAATATTCGTAACCTTTAATAATGCAAATGACATGCAAAATTGGCTCCTTCTTCGAATCGCGGACCAATCGTTTTCTGGCAAAGGGGCATCGACAAACTGGTCAAACGACAGCGGGAGGTCTCTATCAATAACGTAGAATACGTAATTGTTTAAATTATTGTAATATTTGATGTGGAACAGTCGAAAAAAGAATAATGCTCATTACTTATTACTCAACCCCATACAATCCATTTTCTTACCGAATCTCTGGTCTCTATGTAGAATGATGAAAGATGTGGCCAATAAAACAACAATTTGCTCCACTGGATTTTCTCATCGCTATTTATTGTCCAAAAACGAAAAATGTGAACGCTAAAACGCTCACTACTTATTGCTCAACCCAATATAATGAAATATAGTTGAGGTTACGTTTATCTGATGAAAACGTCAAAACAAAAGATACGAAAGATTCGGGATGCTTTATTAGGGTGTCTCAAACCTTTAGATCTTCGGACCTTTGGAAACTCTTTAATATGTAGCAACACGTTCTAATTAATATTTTCCCACAACATCTAACTCCGACGCGCGGGCCGAAAACATAAAAGGAGAACGACGCGAGAAAGACGAGAAACGCCGACAAAGACTCCGAGCTCTTCGCTCTCTTAAGACAATGCATCGCCAGCGCCGAGGCCCGTCGCGGTCATTTAAATATATTACGTTAATGCCCCCATTTCTAATTAAGGGCCGGCCGGCGGCATGGCGCCTCTCCAGGCTTCCGATTTACCTGTCCGGGCGGCGAATCGATTTCACACTTCGCCGGCCCGATTCGCACGCCGCGGAGTGTCAATCTCTTCCATAACCTCAAACCGAACCGCCAAAAACGCACAGCTCGGCAGCCAAACGTTGTGATTTATAAATATTAATTAATTTTTCCTCTGCGAAAAGCCGAATTAATGCCCTGCGAAAGTATTGGGAACCGATTGCGGTCTAAATGGAGGGTGGTAGAAATGCGGCTGGGGGTGTTTACCCAAGCTACCTCAGCGTCACGGCGCGGCCCGATTTTCGGCTCCAATTTTGCACGCACCATTTATAAGTCCATTTACGTAACTTATTACGGAAAATACTCGTAAACTGTGCCGACGTCGTTATCCGGGGGTGCTGGGGGTGCGCCGAGCGACTTTTGGCGCCAGGGGTTGATTGAGCGTGAGCCGCGTCCAGACGGACTTCACACTTAAGCGAATTGACCTTTCGGACCGCCAACTTCCCCGGACCCCATCTAACCGAACCTAATGCACGCCAAAGCAAAAGTGACTTAACTTAAGTTACAACATTGCAAACATTTTATTTCTTACTTAGCGTTAGTCATTTCAATTTCCCGAGAGTTTCCTTCTTGCTTCACTTTTGTTCTTGTTACGGTCGGAAAGTAATTAACAAAATCAATTACCAAACACGGGGCATTATATTAATTAAGTTGCGATGCGGCCGCGACTCTTTAATTGAATTTAATTCGCGCGTAATTGCTTGCCTTATAAGCAGACGAAACGGCCTCCCGGTCTGAAGCGCGAATTCAAATTCCAATGTTATTGCTCGACATTTAATTTTCCGGCCGTTCATTAGCCATGCATCGGGCACGAATAATTAGACGCTAGGCTAGATGGAGAAAATGCCATTCGATTCGAAACGTTACGTTTCGCCTTCCTATTAAATAATCAGTGCGCCGATTAATTTTAATGTCGGATTACAAGCGAGCCGAAGAAGAGAGAAATTGGAATCGGAAAAAACTCCCCGCGGACACGGACATTGAGACGTACAAGTAAATTAAACACACGTAATGCCAAGTGAAGTTTAGAAAATGATTGCTCGACGACGATTGGAGGACGCGCCGGTATTAATAATGTAATGTTTTCATTGGGAAACTTTTATACCGTTTATGCACCGCCGCCAGTAACTCCTACCCGGTGCACGTACCGAACGTCCAGGAAACGTTGCCGATTGTCCTCTGGCCGAGGATGAGTTGTGCTTGGGCGCAGAGTTTCACGAAGTCGCGAGACCCTGTAGATGTTATTTTTTTATTAGTTGACAATCGGTACGCCACGTAGCGCATACGTGGCGCTATCGCGCTTGCGGTCGGCGTCGGAGGAACGTTAAAACGTAACGAGGCACGTGCGACGTTCCCATGGTTTGGCCGCCTAACGACTTGTAAAAATGTCAACCGTGAAGTCGACGTTTTGCCAGACAATGCCGAGCGAAAACGGCAAGGAGAATCGTCACGTAATAGGTAAATTCATGCCATTATTGCAGCCATTGATGTTGTCAGCGTTCATACATGTTTAAACGCTTTTTAAATTGTTTAAAGTTTTAGAAGTTCGCTGAATTATAGGTTGAGACGCTTTGAAACGCTGCAATTAGCTTTTCACAGATAATTCTTATAACGGTGCATCTCGATAATCGCACATCGATGCCTTAATCGATTAGTTTTTAGATTGGGTCATATGGGACATCGATATATCGCAGTGAGTCGGAACGTTTTTCGATGTGCACCGTTAAAATAAATAATCTCAATTGTTACACATCGATTATTTTTTACATCCATACAATAATCGAGTATATTATACAGCGTCATATTGAAAGTTTATATATCGCTTTCTGCTAATCGATTAACGATGCGCATCGTTAAAATAAATAATCGTCCTTATTACAGAACGTGAATAATTTAATTTTCTAAGGAAAATAATAAGAAAAAGTTGTTAGATCTAGGATGAATTAGGGTGCCATTAATGTGTAACCGAAGAGTTTTTGTTTTGACAGACGCGAGTGCTCAATGTTTAATGAGCAGACAGCAGAAGAAGCCAACGAAGAGATCATTAAGGATTATGTAAGAGCCACCCCCGCGCGATGCGTGGCAATAAAGTGCGTGGGGCGAGAGCGCGCGCGGGCGCGCGAGGGTGGAGAGGCGAGCGGCGCGAACGAGCGGCGCGCTCGCACCCCCAAATGCGCCTTCTCGAGAGTGGGTGTGGCGAAGCGATAAATCAGTTACAACCGCGAAAGAGCTCTCTCGACCGAGGCGGCGGCGGCGGCGTCGGCGTTGGCGGCGCTGCTTTCCCGATTTTCGCTCCCGCGTTCCGCCACCACCCCTCGCACGTTCGCCGGATGGCACTATGCTTGGGGTGGCCGGGGCATAAACATATATATTCCTACAGGCTGCGGGGGGTTAGCGAAGTCTCGATTCAAACGCGGACTTGCGGTGCTCCTCTGACCCTCACGCTCGGCAAATGAATAAAAATCGCTGGCGACGAGAAACAAACGAATACAGAGCGTAACCTAACCGGTGTCCTAACCTAAATGTATCCGCGTTAAATTATGCTCTCATTGTGTGCGTGGCTAGTGCATAGAAGACAATACGTAGTAAATTATAATTTGATGATAATCACCGGTTCGCGTCTCGGTTATCACTCGTTCGCGAAGAGGCACGACTGCGCGCGCGGCGCGCTACTTGATTCGCGGCTAGCATCCTGCAGGATAACGCCGCAGCGCCGACGAGCGCGCCTCGGACTACCACACGCACCAGTAATCAATAATCGGATCCGACGCCCAGCTATCAATAACTTCGCGTTCCGCCCACGAGGCTTTCATTTGTCTTCCGATATCGCGCGCGCGCTCGCTCGGCCATTGTGTTTTCGGATGTTTATTAAAAAGGAGCGCAGAAAAAAAACGCGCGCGCGCACAATGCGCAAAGAAGCTCGAGTCGGGTTTCCCCCTTCGATTTGAGGATCGCGTGCCGCCGCCGAGGAAAGAATAATGGCGATGCGAGCGGCGAGATTCCGCGCGCAATTGTTTCGCGTCTTCTTTAGCTGGCGGGCGCGAAAGAGCACAATGGGTTGCCTAAACAATGGGCGCTCTCGATGCGTTGTCGGCCGCGTATCGCAAACAAGTTTTTAACGCTTTCCTGCCGATTTCCGAGCGAACGCGCGGCGAAGATGACGACCGTTGGTCACCGGGTCGTTTCTTGCTTGCCTCCCACACTCGGCGGACAGACCAATTAAAAAATAGCTGCACGCCGGGCCAACCACGAGACGCACGGGTCGGCGGCGCTGATAAATCGAAGCGGTATCTACATCTGACGCGCGCTATCCCTTCGTGCCTCGAAAGTCGCTCCGCTGGTTTGCCCGGGCCTCGCGCCCGTACCTGGGCCCATATGGTCGCGGCGGTCAAGGGAATTAAAAATAAATGGAAACGAGCGATGTTGCGCGGACGACGGCGGCGACGATGCGATGGCGACGGGCTGAAAACTCGTTTTCGGTTCCCATACGCACCGCGCGTAATCTACGCGCCGTTCGCTCCTCACATGCGCGGCGTCTAATTGGTTAATTTTCTTTATCGATAGCGAGCCGCGTCTCGGCGCGGAGTTTTTGTAATATCCTCGAAAAATAACCGGCGACGCGATAAACATCGAGCGCCCAACTCGCTCGGACATCGCCGGCGTTCTTTTTTTTTTAATTAAGAGGCAAAAACGGCGCGCATTATTAAACGATCTCATTAACTATTACACGTTCTCGTTACGTTTATAACTGCGCGCGCAGGGATGTATTCGAAACCCGTAATTTTCGGTAATTAATTGCGTTAATCGCGCACGCGGCAGAGGTTCGCTCGGCGCTTCGGAAATTGACCTCCTTGTCGATGGCCACGTGGAAATTCGGCGATTTGCATGCGCGCGCTGATTTATAGATGGATTTCGGCGGCGGCGCGTTTTATCGTCTGCCGCCACGCCACGCCGGCGGGAAATTACGAAGCGCACGCACGGGCCTAACCCTTATTACGCCGGTGCGCGTAATTTTCGGGGCGCGCGCTAACGATATCAAAGCGCGCGCACACCCCCGGATAGAAAATAATAAAAAAAAAAAAAAAAACGGACCATGTAATGCGCACGTATTAAATAATAATCATCCCACATCACACGTCCCACCCGCACGCGTGTTACGTGGAAGTAGGACGCGGCAGTTGGCGAAAACAGCTGCTCGAAGATTTCGGCTTTTCGTAAAACCGCTTTCCAGGGAAGTCAAAGGTTCAAAGGGCGGAAATGGTTAAGAGCTATTAAGCAATTATTTCTTTTTAAACGGAAAACGTCTTCGTTGATTTATTTTATTAATTTTTCAGTGGTAAGTAAAATATTGGGCTGAGTAATAAGTAATGAGCGTTTTCTTTCTTTGATAAAAATTAAACATGCTTCGTGGAATATAACAACAATTTAATCAATTATATATTTTCCGCTATCGTTAACGAACTGCAGCCACTGTTCGACCAGTTTGTCGATGCCCTTTTGCCAGAAATCAGCTGGCGTAGATCGAAGAATTTGTCGGGTTAATTTTGCGGGCCCTTTTCATTGTTGACAGTTAGAAATGTTAACAAATGAAGACCACAGAGTTATAGAGGGGGAAATAAGCTTTCGAATGGTGTAGAACATTTGTTAAAATTTTATATAAATAAGTGGCGATACAGGTGTTTAGTTTAAACGCTCATTACTTATTACTCAACCCAATGTTTCTTGCTTTTGGAAAATTGCAAAATGTTGGCACCAGGGAACTCGCCTTTTTTCCTTCCCTTTTCCCCTCCCAAACTAAATTATTTAACATTTAAGAAAATTGCAAAATCTTGCCACCTGGCAATCTCGGTCAATTTGAGTCTTAATATGTCGTTTGGTCCTGCACCCGTCGGTTTCGGATGGTTTCGAGTTTTATAAAACAACTTTCCAGAGAAGTCACATGTTCCAAAGGTGGAAATAGATAAGAGCAAATGAATAATTATTTACTTTTTAACGAAAATGTTTTCCTGACACGATTCATTTTATAAACTTTTTCCTCTTCGACCAAAAATATTTCACTTTTTTAAAATCGCGAAATCTTGACACCCGTGACACGGCCACGTCACGCTTCTGACGTGCCTGAAAAGCTCGCGGCCGCAATAAATAAAGCAAATAAAGGCGAATGTATGAAATGCGGCTGGAATGCGGTCAATTCGAGCCTTAATGCCGCCTGGTCCAGCGCACGGGGTACGCTCGTACCTCGGGTGGTTTTCGAACGCGCTGCGCGCGCGCGCGCAGGGCCCCGAGTGCAAGTGATGAGAAAATTACTGTGATCAGGCCCGCGCAGGATGGTCCGCGAGCGGCGCGGCGCCCGTCAATCCATCAATCATTGGACTAATCATTTTTTGATATAAACAGTCGTAAAGTGCACACAAATCCCGGCTGATTATTGTTATTAAGGCCTTTATTAGATGCAACCCGTGAATTTGTGCGTGTTTCATTAAATCCGTCGAAATTGATTTGTTGCGCGCGGCGCCGGGCGTCGCTCCTTTGTCGAACGCACTTATTGACACATTACGCGCCGAGGACTTTAACGAGCCGCGAACGCGCTCCGGCCGAACCGCACGCGGCCGCAGGAATGCCGGAGCGAACTTTCGCATCCATCCGGAACTAACGAGCGTCGCGTCTCGGCGTCTGCTCGGCATCGATTTCGACGATGACCAGAAGGCGTCTAGACAAACAGAGGACGATGCGCGCGCGTGCTGAGACATTCCGCAAGCTCGTCGCGATCGCGTCTTATGATTAATTACTCGCTCGAAAATATGTCCGAAAGTCGGAAAACGCGAGGGGAGCGTTTTACGCGCCGCTCGGCGGTAATTTATCGAGTCCATTACGAAAATCATCCAGGTGCGTCGCGACGCCCACGTCGCCATGGCGACGGGGCGAACGCGAGGGCGGCGAGCGCGGCACAAAGGCGCGCACAACCAGCCCTCGACGCGCCTAAACAAAGCGGAACACGCCCTCGCGAATCTTATAATTTTCCGAGCGCGGCTCGCTCACAACACAAGTTTTTTTTCTTTTTTTTTTTCATTCCTCGCGCCGCCATTTATTTAGATTGGGATTTTATCACCTTCGCCGCGCGCGCGCGGCTATGTTTGTGTTCGGACGATAATGACATTTATTTCCGCCTCTTTCGTGGCGCCTGCACTGTCACGTTCATTAATTTTGACGGGCGCGTGTCATAACACTTGTTAATCTCGCCGATGACACGATAAAAGTCGACGAAATTTCGGCGACGAAGCCGACGAGTTGTTTTTTTATGTAAATGGCGTAAAACCTTCGCGTCGCTCGACGGGAATTGTTTAAATATTGATTAATTCGCAGAAAATGGCCGAGCCGGGTCTGAATCGACTTTAATTATTCACGAGCCGGCGCGAGCGGCGGTGCCGTGCTGGTCGTCCGCGATCGGGACAGAGCGAGAGATAAATGGCCGACGCGCGCGGCCCGCCGCGGATAATTAGTAATTACCGCGCTGCGTATAATTGCTTGAATCTATTTCTTGTAATTTATGCCCGCCACCGCGACCGATCGCCGGAGAACGCGGCGCGTCGCTCTGCTGATGCATGTGGGTACGCGCACTTGCTCGGATGATTTACGAAAACGCTGTAAACATTTATTCAATTACGACGCGCGGCGCGGCTATTTATTGCGCGCGTTTTCCTTCGGGATCGTGCGCGTCTACAATAATATTTAAATTAAAGCGACGTCGGTATGTAGGCACTCAATGATATTTAGATACCAGCGGAGAATAGCAGCGTCTGATGTGCCGTGTTAGGCGAGGTGAGGTTAAAATGGCGGACGCTTCGTGTGATGAGTTTTGAAGGCGTTGAACGCTCATGATTTGCATAGCAATTAATATTATTGATTGCGTGAATTTGAATACATATAGAACAATCCTTCGCGTAGCGAGCAAAACCAATTTATCTCAATTATATATTGGATTGAGTAATAAGTAGTGAGCGTTTAAATTAAACAGCTGTGACGCCACGATTTGCATAGAATTTAAAGAAGTATACCATCAGTAAGGTAATTTTCGCCTTTACTAGCTTGTTGTCTTCATTTGTTAACACTTATAACCTTCAACAATGAGGAGGACATCCCAAATTGTCTCCTCCATTGTTTCGATTCTGTGTCAGTCGACTTCTGGCAATGGGGGATCGACGAACTGGTCGAACGGTGACACAAGATCATTTGCAATAGCGGAGAGTACCTAATTGATTAAATTGTTATTATATTCGATGAAGAACAGTCGAAAGAACAAAACGCCCATTCCTTAATACTCAACCCAATACAATCCATTTTCTTCCTGAATTTTCTCATCCCCATTTAGAATTGCGAAAAATGTGGACAAATTGTCGCATTTGCTCCACTGTATTGTCTGATCTCTAATCATTAACGAAAAATATGGAAGATAAAACGCTCATTACTTATTACTCAACCCAGTAATAGGTTGAGCTAGGTTAGAATAGGTTATTTTACGTACGTACGATTAGCTAAGATTTGGTGAAGTTATGTTACCTTATATTAGTTTAGGTCAGATTAGGTTATATTAGCTTACGCTTGATGATATCAAGCTTGGTAAGGTTGGATTACATTATATTAAGTTAGAATAGATTATGTTTAATCCAACAGGTTTGCTTAGGTTGAGTGAATTATGTTAGGTTAGAAATGTTAGGTTATGTTAGGTTAGATAAGCATTGACCATTTTGACGTCCTGTCAGAACGCCATTTTTGAGTGGGAAACGGTGTCTTTGGTGCCTACGGTGGGCAAACAATAACAAACCGTTTCAGGTGGTCCAAACAACTAGTGTACCCTGAAGTAAGCGTAGCGACTAGGACGCAAACGATGCGCCACTGGTTGAAGCGTCACCAAATCTTTTGTTGGTTAGTTTGTTTGCCCATCGTAAAGCTCAGTGCAGCTGGCTTGGAATGGTCTATTGGTTAGGATCTATTGGGGTTAGGTTGGAGGAGTACAGAACAGGTCTGGTATTATTGAGTCCCTAAACGAGCATTTAATTAATCGCATTCGCATAACTAGTGGACGTGTACCTCCTAACGAGCAAAGTTTATAAATCTAAAGAAATTACAAAATTCATCTAGGAATTAAGGCTTGTGCTACTTTTATTTCCGCCCAAATGTCTCACAATATATTTATATAAATCTAGTTATTTATTACTTTGAGTGATTATTTTTCACAGTAAATTTTTCTATTTTTATTGATTCGTAGCGCTCGATTCGCTTAACGGGCAAATCCAATGTTTACACACGCGGTTCGTTTAGTGATCGTGATTACGATGATTTTTTCGTAAACGCGCGCACATTAGCACTCGCCGCGAACCGAAAGGCATATCATCATGTCACTCA
>JARRAA010015341.1:0-46966 GCA_030557295.1 Ecitodaemon sp. MM-2014 | reverse complement strand
GCCGCCGCCGCCGCCGCTCGCCGGCTGGCGGCAGCTGGACGGCGTCACCGTCGCCGTGTTCTCCTTGAGCGCGCGCAGATTGTTGTTGTCCTCGCGCGCGCGCCGCCGCCGCCCGCAGCAGAGGCGCGCGAGGCACGCGCGGAAGCTGTCGGAGAGGACGCCGTAGAGCAGCGGGTTGACGACCGTGTTGAGGAAGGCGACGGTCAGCGCGACGACGAAGTGGCGCGACGTGAGGAAGAAGCCGGTGTCGCCGGCGGCGCGCCGCCCGTCGACGAAGATCAGCGAGACGACGACGGTGATGGGCAGCCACATCAGCAGCACCATCAGCACGTTGAGGAAGAGCACGCGCACGCACTTGATGTGCCTGTTGAGCCGCTGCTCCTCGTGCTGCGTGAGCGAGCCGTGCCGGCCGCGCGGGTTCGCCGCCGACGCCGCCGAGCACTTGCGCCCCGGCCACGGCACGAAGATGTCCGTCAGCGACACCTCGCTCTGGCGGCGCGCCTGCTTCGGGCCGGGCGGCGGCGGCGCGCTGACCGTCACGCACGACGACGCCCACGTCGACTTGGTCGAGAGGATCTTGCGGAAGATCTGCTGGTAGCTGTAGACGAGGATGAGCATCGGCAGCACGCAGGTGGCGAGCAGCGGGACGACGAAGAAGACGGCGTAGTCGAGCCGCTCGTCGTGCGGAAAGGCGATCGTGCAGACGAGCGCGCCGGCGGTGGTGCGCTGCGCGCGGAAGTAGAGCAGCAGCGGCGAGAGGGCGGCGGCGGCGAGCAGCCAGCAGGCGGCGCAGTAGAGGGTGGCGCGGCGGTCGGTGATCTTGCTGCGGTACGGCGGCACCACGATGCAGCGGTATCGGTCGACGCTGATGAGCGTGAGCGTCCAGAGCAGGACCACGCCGGCGAGCACCTGCCGAGACGAACGGACGCGTTTAGGGGCGGCTTGTTAATGGCGAAGAGATAATTAGGAGATGCAGGGTGTTTTTGTAGGGGAAACGCGATTGTGCGTTCGTTTTACTTCGAGAGTTAGTTTCAGGGATTTATGGACGAAATATTTTGATTGAGGGTAGGTGAACCACGTAGAATTTATCTGGCTATTGGATGATGGAAGGATGATTAAGGTCGGTTAATTAATGTGGAAGTTACAGGGTGTTTTTAGGAAAAAAACTGGCGAATGGTGCAAAATTACGAAATTTTGATTTCGAGGATTGTTTTAAACTATTTGGTAATTCGGTGAAAAGCATAAAATTAAGAATTTAAGCCCCTTTCGCCTGCTTAATAGTTTATAACAATCTGAGAATTACTATAGAAGTTACAGGGTGTTTTATCAAAAATTCCAATCTCAAACAAAACTAAACCAAACCAAACTATAACTTTAACCTCACTTTTCACCAATTTCTAATTGGACCATCAAAATACTGCAAGAATACGTAGATTCAGTATTTAGGCATCTTCTGCCTGCTTAATAGTTTATAACAATCCGAGAATTATTATGAAAGTTACAGGGTGTTTTATCAAAAATTCCAATTTCAAGCAAAACTTAACCAAACTAAATTTCAACTTTAACCTCACTTTTGACTCACTTCTAAACAGAATATCAAAATTCTCTAAAAACTCGTCGGTTCAGAATTTAAACACCTTCCACCTGCTTAATAGTTTATAACAATCCGACAATTAACGCAAAAGTTACAGGGTGTTAACTACGGCCAAGCGCATAAACCGACCTGGACGTACGGCAGAGTTTTGCACGCCATCTGGCCCAAATTCCAGGACGTCGTCGTCCGCACGTAGGCAACCACCGGCATGGTGGCCGCGAACAAGATGTCCGCCACCGCCAGGTTCAGCACGAAGCTGTTCGTCACCGTCTTCATGTCGGGATATCTGAAAATAACAACAAACACAAACCAATCGTCAATTAGCGCAATTAATACGACATGCAGGGGCGCTAAACCGACGCGGATATTTTTAGACGACGGCCCACGCCGGAATCCGCTAGAAATGGACCGGAAGGCAAAGCGCGCGGCGCGCAATTCCCGCTAAGTGAATTAATTCGCTTAATACATTCGGCGGGGGCGGGCGGGCGAGCAAGCGCGGCGATGAAATAAAATATAAATTAATTTGCGCCGCCGACGACCTTGGGCGAGTGCAGGCAACCAAGCGTGCGGCCGAGAAAAACGCAGAGACGTGACGCGAACGGATTTATTCGATTGAATCGATTAGATCGCCGCGAAACAACGGCGGAGTGCATCCGAGGGCGGTCGAAGTAAATTAAAATAATCGCAAGACAAAGGTCTTGCCGGAGCGGAGCGGCTTCGCGCGATAAAGTGTTTTCGCGTGCGCGTTTGGTTGCCTACGTTAACCGGGGGGTGATTTGCACGTTTCGCGCACGTGCGCTCACGTTCTATTTAATTAATCACTTCGTTAGGCGCGTTTTCAGGGGGAGAGGGGGGGAAGGAGCTTCGATGACTCGCCTCGCAATCAATCCTCTTCCCTTTTCCTCGTGTTTTTCCGGAGACGCGAAGTTGTAACGGACGTAAAGACAAATTTACTTTCCCGCCAGCGCGACATGAAAAGTTGCGAGACTCGCGCGGGGCGAGGGGAGGCGCGCGCGCGCGGGGGCGCCTCGTGGAAAATGAAATTCGACGTTGATTGATCGATCCGTTGTGTTTTTCTCTCGATGCGAGCGGATCCAGCGCTCGCGCACGGTGGGTTGCCGCTCGAGACGGTCGGGTTGCAGGTACTGAAGGCGTATCGAAGTGCGCGCCGGGGGTGCGGGGCAAGGATTGGAAACCGTTTGCGCTTTGCGAGGACAAATTCCTCGCGCGGCGCGCGCGTAAAAAAGTAATGCGTTTTTTTTTGTGTGTGATTCGGCGGGGAAACAGCGTTTTTCCTTTCGGCTATTTCTCTTTCGTGGCGGCTTCAAGGGTCGTGGGCGCGGAATTTTTTTAAACCCTTCGGGGCCGATGTACGGAATTTGGTTGGGAAGTAATTGGCGAAACGTAAATTCAGATCGGTTAATTGCTTTAGTCGTTACAGGGTGTTTTAGAGAAGGTTTTCTAGGAGCTTTTGAGTGAGCAAGTTTCAATTTCGTTGGATTTCATTTAATTCGGGGTAGTAGTTATTCATATTTCTTAATGCGGCGAAGGGTAGTTTGTGTGTAATTTCAAAGGCTATCTAATGGTGTAGTGGTAATCGAGGACAAGTAATTAGTTTAGAAGCTACGGGGTGTTTTGTGGAGAGTTTTCTCTGAGCTCAGCCTTCACTGCTCTACTCTTTGCTTTAATTAAGGGTAGTAAAAGTTACAGTATGAAATATGATTAGACGTTGCTTATGTAGAATTTAGTCAGCTATCAGGTAGTGAAAAAATAATTCAAATCTGATAATTAGTTTAGAAGTTACAGGGTGTTTTATGGAAAGTTTCAGAATAAACAGATTTCATTCGTCTACTTTATACTCTGATTTCAGGCAGTAGCTTTAATTATTTCGAAATTTGACAAGAATTGTTGATGCGCAATTTAATAAGCTATCAAACGCCACATAGATCATTAAAATCTAACGATTAGTTTCGAAGTTACAGGGTGTTTTCTGTCACGTGTCCCTCTTACACATCGAAGTACTCAATACATTCTTCAACTTTAGATCCACCTTTCGGACAGTACTTATCAAAATAACCAATTGCAACAACAACGCATCTATTAATAATTTAATCCTTCATCAAACCCCGTAAAGCTTATCAATTTCCCGCGATTAGTTCCCGAGATACAGGGCGTTTCCCCAAACCTTGTCATCGCTTGCTCATCACGTCGTCTGATAAAAGGACGATAAAAACACCTGATATTTACCTGAAAACGCAGACGGCGATCGTGATGTTCGTGACGACCGACACCAGGAATATGAGGACGAACATGGCGACCTCGACGATCACGTCCAGCAGCGATTTGTCGCCGTCGAAGTCGTTGTAATAGGTGAAAAAGTAGCGATATCCCCATCCGCTCGTCGTGTCTTCGCCGTAAACGTACGAGGCGTTCCACATCATTCTCGATTTGCTCGATGCGCGCTCATTTTAGGTCTCCACTACCACATAACCTAGAAAAATACATAGGACTACAGTTTCACGTTATTTGGGTTGCATAGCTCGCCACTTTCTCGCCATAAAAATTAAACTAAATTATCGTTTCTTCTTTTTGGCAACAATATTCATAATTTTGCAATAATTTTCGGCCGCTTTTCGATTTTAGCGACGCACCATCTAATGCACATTGTGCGCTGGGTTGCATACCTTAGAAAGTTGGTTATGCAACTTGTGCTTTCAACGTCGCACATGCGTATTGTACGTTGGGTTGCATGCCTTACTAGACTCGCTCAAGCGCGAAGAACGCGAATAAAAAAAAGTCCGAGACATTCCTCGCGCATTTTCATGTTCGGGTGCATGCGAAAAGCGACGAAAAGTCGCGCGCAGCGAGCTCGCATTGGACCGCAACCAGTCGTGCGCGAACGTCGGTTTTTCCGACTTTTCTCGCTTGACGAGCGACGATAAACAATGAGCGACGAGAGATACGCCTTCCAGAGTGCTCCGACCTTCGACGAGACGTCGGCGGATTGTTGATTTTCCGCGGAAAAGTTGAAAACCTTGAAAAATTAAATTATTACGTGGAAAACTCGGCGGAGAGCTCGAAGCGCCCCCGGGGAGCGACGCAAAAACGCACTTTAATAATGCTAATTTCCCGCCGCAGGGAAGAAAGTTCCTTTCGCGCGGCGCCCGTCGGGAAATATTAAATGTCGAATGTCAATGCAGTTTTTCACTATGCACGTTGCCGCCGACACTCTGCGAACGCTCGCCGCGTTATTAGATTAAATTAGCATGCATCAACTTTAAACACACTTGCTTAGTGCTTGTATTTTTAGCGCATCGCCGGCTAAATATAGCCGCCACCGGCGGGGGCGGCGGGGGGGTGCGCCATCCAGGGGCGGATTTGCGCGCGCACGCTTTGTGAAAAAAAAACGAGTCGTGAATGAAGCGACGCGTCGGCTCTTTCGCTTTTTGTTCGCGGATAACGCGCATCGTTGGACGGAGAGTGTCGGAGGTTTCATTGGATTTTCTTTCGCTTCGGTTTTGTCAGCGAGGGAAAAGTTTTGTTATGCAACTTGTTCTACAAGCAATTGCGAGTTGTTTTTTCTTTTGTAGTTTTTCGCTTGTATCTCAGAAAATTGCGATTTGTTCGGGGAAAAACAGCTGTGATTTAGTAAGGCCGTAAGTGGTCTGCGGATTAGAGAGTTGGTGAAAATTTTTTTTTTAGGTTTCGAGATTTTTATTTTGTTTTCGCCCTGTATTTCGGAGAGTAATCGTGCGATTCGTGAATGGTTTACGTCTAATTCGAGAGAAAAAGTTGTTCTTTCGATTTGATTACAATTTTGTTTCAAAATGTAATGGGAAATTGGTGAAAATTATCGAAAAGTGGAATATTGTAGAGTATTGTCTGCTTTTCGCCCTGTATCTTCTAAACTGTTCAATGGAATTTATTAATTCTTGCATCATCTTATCGGCAAGAATTTTCTTTCGAGATGACTATAAATATGGAGGAAAATCTTTTTTGAAAAAGGCGGAAAATACGCGAAAAGTATAATTACGTATGGTTTTGAGTTGTTTTCACCGTGTATTTTTTTAATTGAATAATCGAAATTAGTTATTTTTGCTCAGATTATTAAGAAGAAAATTCTCTTTCAGTTTTACTATGTATACGCTGGAAAATCTGACGGGAAATGCGTGAAAATCGTTGAAATGTGCAAATTTCTAGGTTTTTGCCCAGTTTTCGCCCTGTATCTTCCAAACTAATCAACCAATTTATACAAGCTTGACACAAGATCATAGAGAAGCAAATTCTCTTTAATACTACTGACAATTTTAGTCAAATTTACAATGGAAAATTAGTGAAAAGCACCAAAAACCGAAATTTCCTATGTTTTTTCTTACTTGTCGCCCAGTATTTCCTAAACTAACCACCCAATTCCTACAATTTTTACACCAAATGATAAAGAAATAAATTATCTTTCATCCCAATCACAACTATTTAAAAAAATATCATGCCTAACTACAGGACGATGCCGAAAAGAATAAATATCAAACACAGCGTGATACGTTTCGCCCTGTATTTACTAAACTACTCACGCGATCTCCCTTAAACAAGTCTCGTAATGTCCTACGAACGCGTCTCCACAATCCCCACGCAAAAAACAATGAAATTCCTCTCGGGAGACCCTCGAAAACGTCGCGTTTCCATCGTAAAGTGGAAATTAAAATTTAATGTATGCAACCCAAACGTCTTTAGCGTCCCGCCGACATCGCCAAACTCCCCATCCGCGAGCCGCAACTCAACGAGCACTCAAGTCCGCGTCTCCTATTGTCTCCAGAATTATCTTTCCGACGCATAAGACGTCGAAACGAATTAATTACGGCTTCAGAGAGCGGACGCGCTTCGTTGAGAGCATTAAAAACAATAAAGAAGAACGAGAAGAAAATTAGGCGCTCGCTCGTCGTCCGAAATCGCCTCGAACTCGTCTCGAACCGCCCCCGAGGCACGCGACATTCAAACTTTCTCAATCGCGCAAACATTCGCGCCGGGAAACTTTACCTGTTCGCTCGGAAAACTCGCTCGAGGACGCGTTCAGCTTCTCCTCGATTTCCATCTTCTTTATCAACAAACCAACACCGAAATTGATTAATCGCGCTCGACGTTAATAGGTATCGATAAGGTTTATTTAGTTCGACCGCGAAGCTTTCGTCAAGGACAGTCAAGGGCGAAGGAGCGCGCGCCGCGACCGAGTCCGCACTGAACTTGAACCGAACTGAGAGCTCCAGCCGCCCGAACGTCGAGAGCGCGCGCGTCCAAGTGGCGGCGGGCGCGACGACGGCCCCGAGAAGAGTCGGGGGCGGCGAGAGCGCGCGCGCGCGCGCGCACCCACACCGCCCGACCGTCTCTAATAACACGATCATTATCAGTTTTAGGTCTTGGACGCCTTCGATTATTCATTTATCAATTAATCATCGCGCCGCCGATTGGTTAATGCAGTATCATTGTTATAAGCGCGCCAACAATTGGGAATTGTTCGGTGATAGCTTGACATAACAATGGAAACAATCGAATTGTTTCCTTGTTGGTTTTATTGGCCTTTCTGTGGTTTTGTTGAATTTTTGTGGATTTTTTTTCCACTTGGGGTGCGGGAGCTTTCCGGTTAAGGTGGGAAGTGGCAAAGGGCGTTGGAGAATTAAATTCTGTATAAGATGGCGTTGAAATGGTTAAGATTGGTGGTATAGTTTAAGAGATACAGGGCAAAACGTAAAATTTTACGTTTCGCCCTGTATATCTCAAACTAATGAAGCGATTTTTACCTGAGCTGCATCAACTTGTAGGTACGTACATTTGCTTCCGTATTAGCAGAAAACATACTAAAAATGTTTCGATAAATATCTGCAAATTACAAAATGCCACAATTTTGCATACTTTTCCTTAGATTTCTCCTTGTATCTTTTAAACATCAAAGTTGACCATTTCAATTCCAACAACATCGGTTAGAGAATAAAATCCTCTATCTCCTGGTACCTCCGGGTGCGATAAACCTATTCTAGAACTTCCGTAAATTGCAATTTTCCAACAAGCTACAGAACTATTCCATTTTATTTGATACGTTTCGCCCTGTATCTGGCACATTGCAACACAAATTTCAACCATTTCGACGCCATCTTATAGAGATTGACTTTCCCCATCTTCTGACACCGCCAAACCTCCCCACTTACGTTTGAAACACCCCTAAAAGCATAAAATTATATTACAATACAACAAAGTTACATAACCTCCTCACCTGTCACTAGCCAGTGTATAATACCCAACCGAAATCTTCGGTATTTCACCCCATCCGAGGCGTTTTTCACGCTTTGGGGAGCTTCGCCGACGAGGGGAAACGTCCCCCTGTGATATTTACCTCTGATTGTCGCCCTGAAGAGCTCTCCGACGACTTTTATCCCAGCACCCGACGTTCCAGAAGGATTATGCTGACATGGCGCGACTGTCACTCGTTCGGTTGGCGAAGGGAGGGGAGAAGCCGAACGTATGCAACCCATTATACAACCGAACATTAATTAACAAACAAAAACGCGCTCAGACATCGTCTCCGCTCTTGTCTTCTCGCGAAGGGCGCGACGTGCCTCGGAGCGCGTTGAAAAAACGGCCGGGCGCAATCTCGGCGGCGCAATGCGCGAAATTTATTCATGGAATAAATATGAATGCCATTCAAACTAGCGCGAATTACGTGGGGGGTGGGCCGAGGGGGGCGGCCGCGACGCCCGCCACGTGGATCACGCATCATCCGACGCGCGCGATAAGTCGGAGATATATTTAGGCGGAGATTGAAACATGTCGCGAGCCGTTCAAAGCGGGAAATGCAAAAGTACCAGGAATATCGGGATGCGATACGTGGCGAGGCGTATTCCTGCAGATGGCAGTGGATTTCTTCGGGAACGTTTCGTCGGTTGTATGTGATCTTAAAAATACGCTGTTTGTTGTTTCGCGGGTGCGAAACTAACAATAAACACCAAAACAAATGGTGGATTCGCTAAGGAATAAATTACGCACGATTCGGTGCCGAAAACACGGCCGTTTTCGACATATTTTTGCGAAAAGTGAACCCCGGTTTGTTGTTACAGCGTCGTTTATTTCGATGCTCTTCGTAAATAATCGTTTATCGAGTTTGTTGCGAGCAATTGCGGCTGATTTTAGATTTAATTGAAATCATAGGAATGACGTGGATTGTATTCGTTACAGGCAACCAGTTATACCGCCACTTCGAACGTATAGGAATGACGTGGATTGTATTTGATATAGGCAACCAGTTATACTTCCAGGCGGGGAAGTAGGCGTGATGTTTTGATATTAGTTTTCGGTCCGTCAGTAATTAACGAGCGAACGGATTTTTATCGTTTTGACGTCATTTTATAGATAATCAAATCACGAATCTATTTGCACTGCATGACGTTATATAACTGGCGTAGAAATAGTCGTTTTCGAGGAGAAACGTAATAGCGTTTCTGTTTTCGCCCTGTACCTCTTAAAGCACTCAAGCAATTCGAACTAAGTTCACGTCGGAGGCACGGTTTTCGGAAAGTAACACGATTTATTGCGTCTGGGCGTTTTCCACCCCGAAATCCCACATAATTAATGCAATAGCAACAAGCGGCGCGGCCATCTTGAGATTAGCCGTGCCTCCGAATTAATTAATTCGATGAATGCAAGACGCAGGAGGGCGCGTGCGACGCGGGTCACGCGACCGAATATTACGCGCCCGCCGCCACATGTTCGGCCGAAAACGAAATTAATTTCGTTGAAACAAACGCGCGTGATTACGCTCAAGGTCACGAAACGAGCGTAAATGCGCCGCAAAACGCTCGTGACATCGAATCGTAGCCCGTTTCGGGGGCGGCGCTTGATTAAATTAATAAAGGACGTTTAGTCGCTCGTTTCGTTAATTACGTTCTAGCAAGTTGGAAAAATTAACGTTGTTGTTCCAGGAAACGCGACGACTTCTAACCACCTAGCGCCATCTGCGCGAGGTTGTGGCAGTCGCGAACTCGGTTGAAGGTCAAAAGTCCCCCCGCGGCTGTCCGAACGCGAGTGGACGCGAACGAACGCTCTCCGGGAAGCGCGCCGCGCGAGTTTCGTTTGTTTACGCCGCCTCCGGACGTGCAAGCGTTGCGCGCCTCGTGTTTCGGGCGCGCGCCGGGTATCAAAGGCAAATCGACGCGCGTTTAATGAAAAAAGTGTCTGTCCGTTTCGCGTGTATACTGAGTCGCATATGCTCGTCGCCAGCAAACAAATGACAATCGCCAACCTTCTAGAACGTTGCGTGATGTTGCGCAAGACCTCGGGAAGCTCTCCGGGGTGGCCGTCGAACGGTGAACGTCGCGCGGGGATGTTTCTCCTTGTAAATATTCCCTCGATGGCTGAAAAGTCATCTGGGGCGGTGGAGGGAAATTGAGCAATTGGACGTGCCGTCATTTGCTCAATGCGAAATCCCCTAACAGGGGATTCAGCGATTGATCATAGAGGGCGCTCATCGGGCCACGCCTACCGCGCTTTCGAATGTCGGTATGCAACCCATCATACGGCTGGTTTTGAAGATGTTCCGCGATAGATTTGGCAACGCGGTTGGCAGCGTTGCGTGAAAATCTGCCGAGAGGAGCGATCCGCACGCGAAGGCAATAAACCGCGCGATTTGCGGCGCTCGTCGCGGAAGTGCTCGCGATTGCGAACGCTCGCGAACTTCAAGGCGATCTCCGCGGCGCTTATTTGTTTTTCCAGTTGTCTCTGCTTACTTGTGCGCCGCGCGGCGAGTGTGTTTTGCTGGCGGGCCGCGTTTGTTTTCATCTCGGCGCCGCGGAAAAATCGAAATACGCGCAAATAATGCCGCGGAGTGCGTCACGGCGCACCTGGATCGCGCGCGTTCGCAGTTTTTCGCTCGTTAGTGCGTGGATTCGCTGCTCGGTTTATTTTCTCGCTTAGTTTCGCTTCGGTTTTAAGTTTTGATTGGACTTTGAGGCGGTTTTTGGCTGTATAGATTAATCGTATACAGTGTGGATGTTTGGGAATTTGTTGGAGGGTTGTTTATTAAAATTGCGCAATTAGTTCGAAAGTTACAGGGTGTTTTACAGCGAAAGGCAAAAATAGTTCATTTTTTGTTTTGGGGTAGGTTTAAGGGTAGTTATAAGTGAACTATGTTAGTTCTATGTATACTGGTATGAACACAATTTAATTATCTTTCTAATGGCGAAGAGTTGATCAAAATTGGATGATAAGTTTAAAAGTTATCTGGAGATTTGTCTCTAAAAACATGTCTAGGTCACTGGGACCATCAAAAATTGGGAGCAGTAGTTTTGATGGTATTTTGGGGTGCTTTTTGGTGAGCCATATTAATGGTATATAGTGTGACTTATCGAAAATATTCTAGAGAGGCGATTGATATATTGTTTATAAAAATTTTGCAATTCGTTCAGAAGTTACAGGGTGTTTTCTGTCGAAAACCAAAAATAGTCCATTTTTGAATTTAAGGTCGATTTAAGGGTAGTTATATGTAAACTATAGCAATTATATATAAACTCGTGTGAACAGAATTTAATTATCTTTTTAATGGCGAAAAGTTTATCAAAATTGGTTCACAAGTTGAAAAGTTATCGATAGTTTCGTCCCTAAAAACATATCTGGGTCACTGGGACCATCGGAGCTGTAGTTTGATAGGATTTTGGGGTGGTTTTTGGTGACACAAATTAATGATATATAGTGTGGCTTATTCGGAATATTTTTGAGGGTCGATTGATATATTGTTTATAAAAATCTTGCAATTAGTTCAGAAGTTACAGGGTGTTTTATAGCAAAAACAAGAAATAGTAAATTTTCGGTTTTAAGTTGGATTTAAGGGTAGTTATGTATCAACTATAGTAGTTGTATATAATCTTGTATCAGCAAAATTGAATGCTCTATCCAATGGTGAAAAGTTGATTAAAATTGGATAATTAGTTTAAAAGTTATCCGCAGATTTGTCTCTAAAATCATGTCCGAGTTCCAGTCACTTCGGAGCAGTAGTTTTCATAGGATTTGGGGGTGGTTCTTGATAAGACATATTAGTCGTATACAATGTAACTTATTCCGAATATTCTATAGGGTCGATTGATATATTGTTCATAAAAATCTTGCAATTAGTTCAGAAGTTACAGGGTGTTTTATAACAAAAACAAAAAATTGTTAATTTTTGAGTTTCGGGTGGATTTAAGGGTAGTTATGAGTAAACTATCTTAATTCTATGTAAACCCACATACGCAGTATTTAATTGTCTTCCTAATGGCGAAAAGCTATCTACAGATTTGTCTCTAAAAACGCGTCTAGGTCACTCGGACCATCAAAAATCACTTCGGAGCAGTCCCATAAAACGTCCGCATAAAACAAATCTTCGCATCGATAAATCCCGATTTGCGACCGTCTCCTAAGTGGACTTTTACGCGCGCTTTTATAATCGAAGATGGCGCGCGCGATAAAGCGACGCAATCATCGTCTGGCGGGCTTTAAGGGGTTAAACGGGCGCCGCGCGTTTTTGCGTTCGATCGTGCATGCCGGCGCGCGCAAATCGCGGATTTTCGGGGATTATTTATTGCGTAATTTCCGAACGGGGTCGACTTAGGGAGGATTAAGATTCAACTGCGCCAACGACGTGTTGATAATAACGGTTCGCCCTCGAAACGTCCGAGAAATTAATTAATTTCGCAGATGCTCGCGGAACAACAACATTTTAGCGAAACTTTAATATTAGGGGTGCTTTCTATTAAGATAATTGCAATTTTTATAGAGGGCATCGTGGAGCATTCGTGTTTTAGTAATAGGGTAAAAATTTAATGGGATTGGTTAATTATATTAAGAGTTACAGGGTGTTTTTGGAGGAGCAACACGTACATTTTAAGGAGAGACTTTACGCGCTACTTGCGGGGCGATTTAAGGGGTTGATAATTGGTGGAATCAATTTATCTAAATATAAATTTAACCAGAAGTTAATTATCTACCAGATGGTGAAAGGATAATTAAATTAACGTTAATAGATTAGAAGTTACAAGGAGTTTTGTGAGTGGAAACAAAAACGAAGTTTCTGTGAAGGTTTCGAACTGTAGGCAACCAAACTCACACACAAACCCCCCATATTGTTATAAATATAATAAAAAAAACAAATCCATCTTAGATTAGATTGCAGATATAAACAATTTGGTGGAATTAGTTAATTGTATCAGGAGTTACAGGATTTTTGAAGGAAAAACTAGTCAGTTTTAACTGAAACGTCATTTTGAAGGTTCCGATTTGTAGGCAACCAAACACACACACCAAACAAACGGATTGTTATAAAAAATGATAAAAACGAATCCACTTTTATTCATGTTCATTAAATCGGATACAATTATCTACTCCACCGGGATATCAACAGGGGCTAAAAATACGCGTCCGGGAAAGCGAGGGGCGCGCAGAGCGGAGAAGTCAAGTCAACAATCGTCGATCGCTAAGCGATTCGTCAACTCGTTCGACCCTCCCCCAGCGCGCCCCCCAGCGACGATCGATCGCATCCCGCTCTATTTTTACAATTTCACATCGTCGACTGGCCGTAAAACTAATCACTCGGCGCCTCATTAACTCCAATTAACTATATACATTAGCAAACTAATTAGGTCGTTCGGGAGCTTCGGGGAATGCGAAGTACAGATGAAGCTCCCGAGCGAAACGAGAGAGGGGGCGCGCGGATCATGGCAGTAGGCGCGGATTGAACCGGCCCATGTGCAATATCAGCCCCGTGGGGTTGTGCCGGACGAAGTAGAGGAACGGCCGATCGAAGCGCAGCCTCGGCGGGTCGGGCAGCCGCGCCTGGCGCGGTCTCAGCGGCAGCGGCAGCGCGTACAGGGTGGGATCGTGCAGGGGGTCGTGGAACGCTCGCTGGTAGTCGCGCGGCTCTTCCGAGAGCTCCGCGTACGCCTCGTAGTAGTCCTTGTACTTCCGGCTCCGCCGATGGGAGGGCCGGTTCGCCGTGGCCGGATAGATTTCCGAATGGTGCGCCTCGCCGACGGGCGCCTCGCCGCACGTCGCGAAGTTGTTGATCTGCAGTATGTCCGAGAGGTAGAGGTCGTTGGCGACGCCGTTCAGGCCGCGCAGGTCCGCCTTGGACGCGTCGAAGAGGTCGCGCATGCCCATCTGCTGCAGGGCGACGGTGGCGTTGATCACCGAGCGATGCTGGAAGCGCGGGATCTGCACCTCGAGCCCCGGCCGAGGGATCAAGGTCATCAGGAGGCGCGACCACGACTTGTCCTTGAAGGGCGCGTGGATCAGCGAGGTTTCCAGGCGGGCGAGACCGTCCCCCGGCGCGGAGATGCCCTGCTGGCCGGGGATCACGAAGATCGTCGAAATCGTTTCGTCCTTGGCGCCGAGCGACACCGCGGTGGCGTCCAGCTGCGGGTCGTAGCCGGCGAGGAAGTCGGAGCGCCACACCGCGGCGGGGACGGGCACCAAGCGCCGCTGACGTATGGACGGCAGCACAACGAAGTAAAGCTCCCCGTCGCGACCCTCAACCGAAGCCGACGAGCAGTCCGTCTGAAACGGAAACGACACATCACAATCACTTCCAAGTCCAAGGTCATCCGTCAACCGCTTACCTGGAAGATGCTCGCGCTGACGCCGGCCAAGGGTTTCCTCACGCTGATGCCTCCGTCCTTGACGTACTCCGGAATCTTCCCGTCCGTCAGCTTCTTCACTATCAGATTGGTCCTCCGCCTGATGACGTCGCCGATCTCCTTGAAGCCGACCTCCTCGACGTGCCCGTCGTAGAACGCCTTCGCGCGCTCCTTGTAGAAGTTCAGCAGATGCCCCTTGGTCTTGTCGCTGTACAGCTCTCTGAGGATGACGCTGGTGGCGACGCCCTGCTTGCGCCCCACTTCGACGCTCTCGCTGACGTTCTTGAAGATCAGGTGCGGATTGAAGGTCACCATGTCGTCCAGCCGCAGGATTTCGTTCATCTCGCCGGAGGTGGCGCCGCGCGCTCCGAGGAACACCATCGCCAGCAGGCTGGTCGCCGCGAAGGGGGAGAGCACCACCGACCTTGCGGAGGAGATCCCCGCCGTCACGGACTTCCAGAAGCCGAACGCCAGCTCGTTGCACAGCGCCACGAACTGATAGATGTCCTGATCCAGGTGCTTGGTGGTCTCCTCCAGGCCGCTCAGCTGGGGCATGGGGGCGAGCTCCACCGGCTTGGGGGGCGGCGGGATTTTGATTTCGGTCGGCGCGCTCTTGCTTTCGGTTTTGTTTAGCTCGGGCGCCATCGGCGATATGGTCGAGACGATGGTCCACGTCGACTCGGTCGTAGACGGCGTCGTAGAAGGCGCCTCGGTTGTCGTCGTGGTTGTGCCAGCAGTAGATGGCGCTGTAGATGGCGCCTCGGTCGTAGTCGTAGTGCTGGAAGTAGTCGTGGGGTACAAGGGCTTGGTAATAATCAAGACCGTGGTTTCCTTCGGGACGGCGTCGCTTTGACTTTGACCCTGAGTGGTCAACTCCTTGATCAGGTCGTCGATGCTCAACGTGGAGGCCTCGCGCTGGTCGTTTTCCACTTTGACAGATGCGGTGCTCTCCTCGATATCGTCTGTCCCGTCCGTACCGTCGAATTGGACAGGGTCGATCTTCTCGAAGGCGTTACCCACATCATCTGTCACAACCGCGTGGACAGGGTCGATCTTCTCGAAAGCGTTACCGGTGACCTCTTTGTAGGAATTCGTCGACGGCAAACTGTCCGAATCGCTCAACGCATTGGTCTCGTTGTTCTGTCCGACAACCACCTCCGGTAAGGTCGTGACCTCCAGCTCGTCTTTCTCTAAGGTCTGATCGGTTCGGCTAACAACTTCGGGTTGTTCCGTCGTTATCTCTTCATCCTTCCCGCCTAGATAAACAACAGGCAGGTCCTTAACGACCTGAGTAGTTGCGGGTGCGTCCGTGGTGACTTCCGGCATTTCGGTCGTCGTCGCTTGCCTCTCCGTCGCATCGTAGCTCGTCGCGTCCGTCTTCAGTATCTCGTTCAAGTTGACGGTGGTCCGTTCTCGTTCTCGTTCATCTTCGGTCGTTTCCGTCACATCGGTGACATCAGTGACATCTGTCTTAGCCTCAAGGACATCCGCCCCGGCACCCAGAGTGGAAGTTTCCAATGCTTCGGTCGTCTCGCTGAAAATGTCCGTCGTCCTGACGCGATACTCCAAGTTCTCGTCCTCTTTCGTCTTGCCCTCCACCTCGGTCGTAGACGGCAGATCCTGAAGGGTGGTCAAGCCCTGGAAGTCGGACCCCACGACCTGGGACAGCAGCGAACCGACGGCTTCGTTAAGAAGGAGGTCTTCGGGCAGTGTCGAAGGGAACTGAGTCGTTTGTGGGCTTTCGGTCGTCTTGACCTCTTCTGGTGTGACAGATGGCGCTGCAGTCGTCGTGGTCGTGCTAGTTGCCTTACTGGCAACGCCCTGTATGTTCCCCACGGCCTGCTGGATCAACTGCTCGATGGAATCCACCAGGTTGGGTTCCTTCAAGGTGGACGTGATCACGTCCTGGCCGAGGACTTTCTGCGTGGTCGTGGTGCTCGCGGTGATGCCAATCGTCAACGGGCGGACGCTCACCGAAGCCTCCGATGTGGGAGCGACGGTCGTCGTGCTCTTGGCCAGCTCCTTGTTAATCTCGTAGATGTTCGTCGAGGTCAGGAGCAGCTGCTGATATTTGTCCAAGTCCAACCCTGGAATCTCCTCGGTCGCCGAGGGCTGAGTGACAGTGGCGGAGGCGTGAGTGGTAGCCACGTCCTGGTTATCAACGTGACCGTTGACCGAGTTCAAGGTGATCAGCGGCTCCTCCCCGCCCGCGGCGCCATCCTTCAAAACGCTGCTGGTGCTGGTCCCGACGTCCAACTTGTTTAGGAACGAGGTCAGCTGCTCCCTGTCGGCGATCGGTATGCGGGTGTTGGTCTTCTCGTCGACGATGAACAGCGCCCCCTCGGGCAACCTCCCCGCGGTGGAGGGAGAAGCTCTGGGCGTGGAAGACGGCGTCCCGGGCGTGGTCCCGACGAACACCGGTTTCGGGCTGCTGGGGCTCGCGTACTGCGCGTTACCTTGACCAAGGTCGAACAGCTGTATGAACTGGGAGGAGGCGGACGTCGACGGTTTCGTCACCGAGGAAGTCGTGGTGTGTTTGACGCGTTCAAGGACGTTGGGGGCTTCGTCGACGGGTTCCAACGAGGTGGTCGGTTTGACAGTGGTGGTGGTGGTGGTGGTGGTCTTCCGGGGGCGCGTCCCTCTGGTGGTTATCCTCGGTACGGCCGTCGTTGGCGTGATGCGTTTCCTCGTCGCGGCGAAGGTCGTGACCTTGACAGGTTTCCTCGTGGTCGTCGTGCTAGCAGCAGCAGTAGTAGTAGTGGGAGTGGGGGTGGTTGTGGTGGTGGTAGTCGTGGTCGTCGTCGTGGTGCTCCTCACGGGCTTCTTGGTGATGGTGATCTTCGTGAATCCCTCGGGCCTCTTCGCCGCCGGCGTGGTGTGGTGCTCGACGACGACCGTGTCGGGCGTCATGCCCGCGTGCGGCGGGCCCTTGACCGCGTGCGTCGGCGGCCTGATCTCCTCGCCGCTGTTGCCGAATATCGCCGGCAGGATGACCGACCACGACGAGCTCACGTCCGGCGTGTCGAGCACCGCGTTGCCGGACGCGCCCTGCCCGGCGCCCTTCTCGATCTCGCCCTTGAGCACGCTCTGCACGTTGCTCACCACGTCGTCGACCTTCTTCTCCGGGTTGCGCGAGTTGTGGTTGAACGCGTCGCCGTCCGCGTTGGCGATGATGCCCTGGATCTCCGTCAGGGTCATCAGGCGCTTCACCAGGTCGCCGGAGTCGCTGAACGTGTAGAACTCGTAGCGGTCGGGGTTGAGCAGGTCGATGGGGCTCGCCACCTGCGAGGCGGTCGCGGGCTTGCTCTGCGGCTTGCCCACGGCGTCGGCGTACAGCTTCTCCGAGCCGGTGTCCATTATCACCGAAACTGACGTTACCACGCTGCAAACAATCGCGCTATTAACCTCGGCATAATTGGTTACATGCGGCGCAAAGCACGAAGCTTGAAAGGACGTCTGAACGTCTCTCCAGGGCGACGACGACGCGTAAATATCGTGCGGGGTCGCTCCGCCGAAGCGTAAATATTCCCCAGCGAGGGGAAAGCACGTCGGATGGGTTGAAGCGACGCGGATGATTGAAGTTTTAGTTCGAAACTTCTTCGTCGTTTTTCAATCGTTTTATTCTTAGATGTACGTCGGGTTGCGTACGTTGTCTGCTTCCCCTCAAGGTCAGCAAACAAACAAACGACAGTCGCGTCGGTGCAAGCCTCGTGGAACGTCGTGCGGCGCGGTGTGACGTGATAAAACGCGCGCGGCGGCGACGATCAAAGGTAAATATCCTGCGGGGCGACTTCCGCGCGCTGCGAACACTCCCCGAGGAGCGGAGAGCACCTCGGACGGGGCGAAACGGCGCGGACGCATGAAGACTTCCGACGGGCGTTCTCCTCCCCGCCGGGAGCGGTGCCAGCGCCCTCTGGCGTTCGTTTTCGGCACGCTCGCCGTGCTTCTGGGAATCGCGCGTTTCTTTCGCGCAATTATTAACGCCAATCGCAATCTAAGCGTAATTGTCTGCCGAGGAGACAATGAACGGCCTCTCGCGAAACGATCTCCGCGTCCTCGGCGCGTCGGGTCAATTTAGTTTTGCAAGCGGATCATTTGCTTTTGTTGCGCGCGCGCGCGCGCGAATTGCGACACGTCGCGCATTACATATCGACGCATTATCCGCCATTACGACGGTTTCGTCACTCTCGATGAGTTTTTCACAATTGCGCCATCGGCGGACGCGACGAATCGCGAAGATTCGCATCCACGATGTTCGCCAGGATGTCTTACCTTGAGCCCAGAACCTTACGCGAAACGCCATCTTGTCGTGCGCTGCTCTCGGTGACGGACGGCTCGCCGATCGAGGGGAACGCCCGCGCCGAGTGCGCCGTCAGTCCTGCGCACAGCAGGAACGCCAGGAGACGCATGGCTGCTGCGAAATCTGCAAGAACAAAAAGCGAAATAACGAAGCCGTCGTTTCTGATCTCGCTCGTTTCGAGATCAGGTGCAGGTGAGTTATTGGTCTACAAAGTTGTTTATGACCGTGGCTCGTTTCAGCGCTCCTGGTGACATCTAACCTATAAAGTTTTATGGGTTATCAACGCTTCTGCGGATGGGAATAAAAGTTGCGAGCGCGCCGTAATTACGTTGTCCCGCGAGCCTCGCGCGATAATATCGACGTAATCTATGGATGAGTTTTCTTTCGGAGGGGCGGCGGAACGAGCAGTGAGGTTATGACGAGCTCACGCTTCTTGGCACGCGAAGATGATGGCGATGACGCCATTAGTATAATGCGGAAAGTAATTTCATTGGTTTTTCCTAACAACTGCGTGTTTAAGCTCGTTAAGTTTAAGTCTAAGCTCCACAACATTTTCCCCAAGTTTCGCGTGCAGTTGCCGCAAGAACGCGTGCGTTCCCATTTAACGTTCGCGCATGCGCCCAGAGTAAGTCACTTCTTTGTATTTCTTTGCTCGTGCCTAATGTTCCTGTTCCTGTGAGATTGTTCAACTAGGCGAAAGAACCGTACGGACGGGAACTCGGAACTGTGAACTCACGTGCACGCTCGAGAATCGTCTCGGATTGTTTTGCGACTCGTTAGCATAACATAGCCATAACCATAACGCATAACCCGCAACGCGCGATGTGGGAAATTCGCTTGTCTCTTGGTGTTTGTTCGCGTACGTCCGCTTCTCCGCGCGAAACGCAACAATTGGATCTATTCAGGCGAGTTAAATAATCGCGTAATTCATGCGTGAATTTGAAAGTCGACGAATTCCGAGCGGTTACGAATTAATCCGACCTGAAATGATCGTTTCGTCGATTTTCGTTTGTTTTATTTCTGGATGCACGGTGGGTTGCATGCGTTATCTGTCACCGCCTCGAGGTCGGCGAGCAAACAAATGACAGTCGCGTCGGTGCTAACCTCCCGGATCGTGGTGCGGTGCGGTGCGAAGTGACGAAGCGCGTCGGGGAGCGGCGATCGAAGGTAAATATCCGGCGGGGCGGCCGCCCCGCGTCGCGAACACTCCCCGAGGAGTGAAAAACGTGGCGGACGGGGCGAAATGGCGCGGATGGCTAAAGATTTCCGACGGGCGCCGCGCGCCGACGAGTGACAGCTCGTCGGTCGGCACATAACCTCTTCGATTTCCGCGTCGGTGCATCGAATGACGATTGAAGACGCGAATTGCGCACGGTTAATGACAAAGGCGCGCTGGCGCCGGCGAACATCCGAACGCAAGCCGGACTAGAGTCTCGAACGAACAAAAGATATTATTCCAGAAACCTACATATTTCACCGGCGCGCGCGGCGCCAGGTGCTTTGCATTCCGGCTCGTTGTCATTCCGGCGCCGGCGCACGAACGATTTAAATTCAAATTAGAATTACGCCGAACGGTCTGGAATCGCGGCGCTCGGATAATAGCCTCGACTAGCGGTGGCTTAAAAGAACGCCAACGTGCGGCTAATAACCGACGCTTATTGTTAGTGCGGCGGCGCGGCGCTGAAAATGTTGCGGTAAACTTTCCCGGTTTTCGCAGCGCGCGAAAATCGCCGCGTCGCGCCGGAACGCGTTTGGCAGCCAGAAGAATGGCATTGGGTCACCGCGTCGCAATCGGTCATGTTCGATTCGATTGTGTTTCGAGTAAGTGAGGCCTACTTAGGTGTAGGATGTGCGCGCGTATCGTTAAAGTGCAACGATTGGCGAAATGTCTGGGAAATTTTGTTGATAGTTACTTTTCTGGGGACTTTCTAATATTTTAAACTTTTCTTTGTAAAATTGTTTCCAGATCATTTTTGGTGATTTTTCTAGTAACTTTTTATTTTTTCTGATTCTCGTGAAAATTCAATATTTAGACGCTTGCCAATAGAAAATTATTTTTAGTGATTTTTCTGGGGATTTTTTCTAGGGATTTTCCTAGTAACTTTTTTATTTTTTCATATTTTGGTGAAAATTCAATATTTGGACGCTTACTAATCAAAAATAATTCTTAGTGATTTTTCTAGGGATTTTCCTAGTGACTTCTAGTAACTTTTTTATTATTTTTTAAATTTTAATGCAAATTCAATCTATAGACTAAACAAAAAATTAGTGTAATATTTCTAGTAACTTTTCTGATTTTCAACTGTAATTATGTGATCGCACGTAACTGAATTACTCCCTTACTCGACTCGCAATTAGTTGAGTGGATTATTACGGATTTTAATTGCCCGGCCGGCTCTGGAACAATGCCAAGCCTACTTTCGCGGAGAGTTTTCCACGTTTTTCCTTCGCGTAATGCGAAACTGAGCGGAAGTTTCGCGCGGGTCGGTAATCTAATTGGCGCTTTTGACGAACAATAAACAAATTGTTGCGAAGACGCGCCGGAAGCGCGCGCGACGTCATGAAATTGCGTTCTCGTGTGAATTTTTGCGCGAGATGTGGGAATCCACATTTTTGCGCGAGAGGTTAGGTTGGGTTGCGAGCGAATTCGAGCGCGTTAACCTCGCGCTTTGATTAAACTCTTATCGTTCGTTTTTTTCGGGAGGAAGCCGCGCGGTTCTTTGCGCTGGCCTTGGCGCCGTCGGCCGAAAAAACGAGTCGCGTCGCACTAATCGTCAGTGCGGTTTTCAGCGGCGGCGTGATACGGTCCTGTCGCGGTGTGTCGCGCGCGCGTAATTACCGCGTATGCACGCACGCACGCAGCAGCGTCCAGCTGGAGCGCGCGCAGGTACGCGCGCGCGCGCCGCCGGTCAAGGTCGTGCACACCTGCGTCTAGCGCGCGCGCGCGCGTCGCGCTCGCCGCGGTTCCTTGACTCCGCCGCCGCGCCGAGCAGCCGGCTGCTGCTCCGCGCGCGCTTTTTTTTTCCTCGCTGCCCGGCTCCCGCTCCCAGCGGAGTCGCGGTTTAATTCGGGCTCGCCGCGCCGCGCGTTTTTCTCCGGCCCGAAGGTGTCGGCGGCGCGCAACAAGTCGACTGGCTGCGCCGACGCGCTGCGAAATGAGATACATTGTGCTCGGTATGAAATTGAGTAAAATTAGGCGAAACCGAGGGATTTTTGGGTAGAAATCTGGGAAATTGTGTTCTGAGGCAGCGGGCACTATTTAGTACGCCCTGTATACAAAAACAGTGTTCTTCGCTTAAGACGTTTCGTCACACTTTAAGTGTGAAGTTGAAGATTTGTCGAACGATTGTTGCTTCGAGGTGTAAACATCGCTGTCATTCGGGTAGTAATGAATATTTTTCGTTGAAATTTTAGGCACGTTGTTGTATTAAGTTGGGCTAATTGATTCTTCTTAGGTTTTTGATTCCAGCGTTTTTGTCTTAACTTAAGTCGGAAGTTGAGAAATTGATTGAAAAGCGGATATTTTGTTGTGTATTGATTCAAACCGTCGCCAGTTTATTACTAATCACTGTTTTTCACTGAAAATTTTACGAAACGTTCTTATAATCTTCCTCTTTAGGCATATTCATAGATTTTTCATGTAGCTTAAGCGGTTTCGTCATAATTTAAGTCTAAAGTGGGAAAATGTTTTTAAATGGCAAAACTGACGCCATTTTGCTACAATTGGATATTTTTGACTGTAATTCTTGGCAAACATTCGTATTATCTTCTACTTTGAAGATCCGTATAGATTTTTCATGTAACTTAAGCTGTTTGGTTATAATTTAAGTCCAAAGTTGGTAGTTAATCTGACAACTCGAAAATTACTCGATTTAAACCGCCGCCATTTCGCCATAAACAAATATTTTCAAGTGAAATATTCGGCAATTATTCATAACATCGTATAGTTTACGAATCTTTTCAGAATTTGTGTGTAGCTTAAGTAGTTTTGTCGCAATTACAACCTAAACTTGAATGTTCACCGAAAAAACGAGGAAAAGTTGTTTGAAATCGCCGCCATTTTGTTACCAACGAATGTTTTCCTCTAAAATTTGCACCAAACATTCATAACATCGGGTATTTTAATGATCTCCTTGAACATTTAATGTGCCTTGAGTACTTTCCGCGTAAATTAAGTCTAAAGCAGATAAATGTTCGCGAAAATCACCGAATCGGCCATTCCCAACCTCGACCAGCCTTCCCGCCGAACGCCCGACTGCGCGTTTTCGCCCGAAAACCAATTACGCTCGTTTCGCGCGTAAAAATGCCGACAAAAAGCGCGAATATTTGCCGAGCGGCGTTTTTCCGCACGCCCGGCGTCCCGCTTCGGGCGCGTTTTTGCCGCGCGCGCGCTTCTTGCGCGTATTGATATACTCGATATTACGACTCGAGTGGATATTAAATATGATCGCCTCGGTCGGGGCGTGCGGACGCTCGATATCGCGCGTGTGTCGTCGTCGTCGTCGCGCTCGTCTCGGAGATCGTTGACTCGGACTTTCGCCTTTCGGGGACCGCGCGTCCGTCGCCGTTGAACTTGAGTTTGAGAACTTTCGGGCGCTTTCTGCATTCCGCGTTGTGCAGACGCCGCCGGAATTTTATCAATTTTATTCCTCGCTGCGCAAACGTGGGCAGAAGCGAGGGGGAAAACTCATAACAATAAGTCGGCGAAATATTCAAATAACTTTCGCTGATTTTTCTATTTTATTCTATTGGAAAAATACGATTCTTCGCCGCTAGTGATTTTCTTGGTAACTTTTCTAGTGACGTTTCTACAAATCGTTTATAATCTTAAAAACGATTTTTAGATAAATATAATGTTTTGGGGATTTTTTTTTTCTGGTGATTTTTCTAGGGACTTTTTTAGTGACTTTTTCTTTTGTAGTTTATTTTGCTTCAAAATGATTTCTGGGCAATTTTTAGCAATTTCTAATTTCTAGTGATTTTTCTGCTTACTCGTGGTGACTTTTTTAGTAACATTTGATTTTCATTCCTTTTCTATTTAGAGAAAATGTACGGAGGAAAATAATTTTTTAGTAACTTTCCTAGTGATTTTTAGTGGAAATTTCCCGTTTAGCGAAATCGACAATTTGAATTGTCATCATTGCTCGCATTGTCATCGCGTCGAGAGAGAGTACCATTCCTCGACGTCGCCAACACACGCTAACGGCGACGTTCGCCGAATTTGCGAAGCGGCAATGCGAGATGCGACGAGATAATTTCAAACAATCGCGCGCACGCGCACGCAGATGAGCATTTCCGCCATCTTGCCGCCGCGCGGCGACATTTGCAAAGTTCGCGGGAGGCGCGCGCGAGTGTCACGAGTGTCACGACGGCGGCGTGCAGCACTATTTCCTGGTTTTCCGCGCCGCGTCGCTAGAAAAACCACCGCGCAACGCGTATGGCATAACGCGGCTTGTAACGCGCGCTCGGAAACGTTACACATGCGGCCCGAGACTTTCTGCTGATTGTTCCCGCGAGAACAGAGATATAAATTACTAATTCTGTTATATAATATTAATTATGTTCGGGGAAGACAATGCGGTAGGAAAGAATCGTCGAGAAGCGAAGGATCTTAATTATTCTGCGATCTCGAGTACCGGTTACTTTTAATGATCTAGCGACTTTTATTCTTTCGGTTGATTTGTATCTAGAAATCATATTTAGACGATTTGGCAGGAAACATATTTTTAGTGACTTTTCTAGTGACTTTTATTTTTGTCAATTTTCACTTAAAACTCATATTTCGATGTTTTTCTACAAACATTTTTTTTTAGTAATTTTCCTAGTGACTTTTCTAGTGACTTTTCAGTAACTTTTTAAACGTCTTTATGTTCACTTAAAGTCGATTTCGGAAAATTTTCCAGAAGAAAAAAATTCCGCGTGATTTTTTCGGCGGTGGCATTCATAAATAAGGTTATGTTATAACGTCGGAAGTGGTTCTCGCTGTTGCCGCACGATCGCGCGTGCGAACGGCGCCGATTGAATGCAAATTTTCGCGCCCAATTTGCCCGCCGCGATGCGTAACGCGTCCAATGATTTTCGGCGGCGCGATTGCGGCACGATCCGAGCGTTAATTAATGTCGAAAATAATTGTTTATACGTGCCGCGCGAAGGAGATCGCATCGAGTTTTTCTGCGGGAAATTATCGCAGTGCTATAACCTCCAAACGCGACGGCGCAAAAAGCCGCGATTGCTTTTTCGATCGAACGGCGGCGGCGACGATTAGCGCGCGCTCGAGATGCAGGCGAGAGAGATGCGCAGGTGCGCGCGCAGATGCGCTAATTGGCGGCGTGCGGTGCGCGAGGTAATGATGGTCTTTAGATGGGGCTGCCGTCTAACCGACGTTGTCTAACTGTTGTTTCCGCGCGGCGGCGCGTTGTTTTGTCATGCGTGCGAAATGCCCGGCCGTTCGTAACAGTACCTCGCACCGTCGAAAATTCAAATTCGCGGAGGAGCATTTCAAGCAATAACAATGTTGCTCGAATGTTTCGAAATGTCGGCGATAATCGTCGAAATTGGTTATATTTGGTGTCTTGGTAACTTTTCTAGTGCTATTTCTATAAATCTGTTATAATCTAAAAATGCATTAAAAATGATTTTGAGATAAAGATAACGTTTTAGGGATTTTTTTGGTGATTTTTTTCTGGGGACTTTTTTGGTGATTTTTTATTTTGTAGTTTACTTTGCTTCAAAACGATTTCTAGGCGATTTCTAGCAATTTCTAATTTCTAGTGATTTTTCTGGTTACTTCTAGTTTTTAGTAACTTTTAGTTTTCAGAAAATTTAGATTTACGTTTGATATTTTCTTAGAAAATGCTGTCTGGTTAATTGCGATGGCAAAAATCGCAAAGAAATGTGAATTAATTAGCCAAAAGGAAAATGAACATAAAATAGTTAGTGATTTGCAATTTCCTGACTTTTATCGTCGCCGCCTTGGCACTAAAACGTTCTCACTAAACGGAAGCTTATAAACCCGCCGAGGTTTTTAATTATATTAATAATAACGTAGGCGACTTGATCGTAATTTGATGTTAAAGTCGAGATGTCGATTATTATTCCATCTGAGCTTCCTGATGCGAATAGATGGCGCTGGTTGTGCGCGCGCTTAAGCCCGCCTGCGTCTCACGATCGGAGATCATGTGCACACAATGACTGATTACGATCGCCGCCGCCAGTGTCGGCGTGCCGTTGCCGCTTCCTTCTTTCTCTTCTCGCGCCGATTTCGATCCCGTCTCGACGAGTCATCTCGTCATAACGAGCCGCGACGCCCACGCGTCGCTTTGTCACGCTCTTCCCGTTCCTCGGCGTCTTCCGAGTCCCGGCCGACTTCCGCCAAAAGCGCGGAATATACGGTTACCAATTCGACTGGTCACGTGAGACTCCGGTGATTTACGAAGCTGTCGACGCCGCGGCGCGCAATCGGAAAGTCGAGGCGACGTGAGATGAGAACGACGCAATCGCGGCGCGTTTGGCAATCTCGCGATGAATTGCGAGTCGCAGTCGATGCAGACAATGGAGTTTAATTGTTGTCGGCGTTTATTGCTCCGATCGCGGTCGTCGTTTGTGGAATATCGAAATAAATTATTGTTTTTTTTTGTTAGGCCGGGAGGAGGAAGTTGTTAAACGGCTTGTTAGGTTCGCTAAAGATGCGCGCCGCTGACGCAATCATAATTGGAGCATTTTCGCGCGGCGCCGCCGACGTTTCGGCCTATTTTTCGCGTTATGCAAAATGCCAATATTAAACGGTCGCGTGCGCAATCGCTGACATAATGGCGTGCATGCAACACGTACGCATTGTTGCACGTTTGGCGTGACTTTTGAGGTTTTGGAATCGGCCAGATGCAATTTTAGGCGAGGACTTGTGGTGGTCGCCATTTCGTAACTAATTGCTGTTTTTGCGTGAAATTGGCGGTGAGCGAGTGTTTGGATTTTCAATGTGGCTTAAGTAGTTTTGTCTTAATTTGAGTCTAAAAACAGGTATTCCGTGGAAAATCAGCAGAAAATCTACAATTACAACTTTAAATCGCCGCCATTTTGTTAGCAAGGAATGTTTCCTAGTGAAATAGCCCCTAAACATTCTCCATAACTTATGGTTTATGATTTCATTTAAATTTATTCTATAGCTTCAGTAGTTTTGCCTTATTTTAAGCCATAAATTAAAGTTATGCAGAAAGTACCGCAAAATCACCAACTTCGAACTAAAAACCGCCGCCATTTTGTAACCAATTTTCGAAGGAAAATTTCAACAAACTTTTTCACCAACTTCCAGTTTATAAATCCGCTTAGATTTTTAACGTAGCTTAAATGGTTTTGCCTTAATTTGAGTCTAAAAATCGGAATTCAGCGGAAAATCAGCAGGAAATCTACAATTCCAACTTTAAACCGCAGCCATTTTATAACCTAGGAATATTTCTTAGTGAAATTACCCCTACACATTCTGCATAACTTATAGTTTATGATTCCATTTAAATTTATTCTATAGCTTCAGTAGTTTTGCCTTATTTTACGCCATAAATCAAAATTATGCAGAAAACACCGTAAAATCACCAACTTCCAACTAAAAACCGCCGCCATTTTGTAACCAATGATTATTTGCAGATGCAATTTTCACCGCACATTTTCACCAACTTGCAATTTGTAAATCCGCTTAGATTTTTAGCGTAGCTTAAGCCAGAAATGAAAATTTGTTACAAATGCACCGAAAATTGACCAAATCTCAACTAAAAACCGCCGCCATGTAGTCACCAATGCCAATTTTCGAATGAAATGTTACTAGGAAATTCTCAAAAACTCACGCTTCAATAATCCTTTTTGATTTTAATTGTGACTTGGACGATTCGTTCGCAATGAATGCCCGCAACCAACAAAACTATTCCCGATTCGGTAATTGTCCGACGTCTAACCTCTAACAAGTGAAACAGTTAGGTTCGTGATTTATTCGGCCGAACGAGCGTCGATCGGTCGACGATTCGCCGCTTGCGTCCAACTGTAAATCCGCCGAATTTGCATGCGTGACAGCGCCGCAGGTGAGACAAGTGACGAGATGAGTGGTGCTTCATTTTTTTGTGGTTGTTAACGCGCGCGCGCTAATAATGGGAAATTGTAGGCGTGCATTCGCCCACGTAGAGACGGCAAGACGTCTCTCGGGTGTTTTATTAACCCACTGAACTATAAACTTCGACGATGGAAGAAGGCGAAGATGCGGACGTGTTTGGATGATGTCATGTCGTGTGCTTGATGTTGCTTTTTGTCGTTTTTTTTTTGACGGTCGGATACGTTGATGATGGTTCGTTGATTGTTGAAGATTATATCGTGGAAGTAGATATGGGATTTCGATATTTTTATGTGCTGTAGGTGAAATTGCAAGATTTTGTCGCTAAAATGTCGAGAAGTTGCGATTTCTAACTTTGATTCGCCGCCACTTTATTGCCCATCAATTTTTGGTTGTAATCTTCACTAAATGTTCTCGCTAACTTGTAGTTCTTGTAAATCTAGGAAGATTCCTAGATTTTGAATGTAGTTTAAGTAGTTTTTACTCAATTCAAGTCTACAAATCAATATTCGTCGACGTATGTAGGAAATGTTGCGATTTTTTATTTCCACTGGCCGCCATTTTGTCACTATTTTATATTTTTCGTAGAAATTTCTCCCAAGCATTCTGTTTGCCACCTAGTCTTAGTGACTTCTCAGATTTTCATTCCAGCTTAAGTATTTTTGCCTTAATTCAAGTCGAGAGTAGAAAATTCAAGAAAAAAAAAAGTCGAAAAAGCACTTTCAACTTTGAACCGCCGCCATTTCCTTTCCAACTAAAATTATTCACCGAAACTAGCAGTAGACATTCAGAGTATTGTGTACTTTAAGAGATTCCTTTGATTTTCGTTCTGACTTAAGTAGTTTTGTCTTAATCTAAACCTAAAATTCAAAATGTTGTCTTTGCACTTTACACATTATCGCGATTTACATATTTAAACGTCCGCCATTTTGATACGAATTCATTTTCTCGTACGAAATTTTCGCCAAACATTTTACTGCTCTCCTATTTCAAGAAGCTTCTAACGTTTTTTTCCTAGCTTAAGTAGTTTTGTCTTAATTTAAGTCGAAAATCGAAAAATGTCGAAAATCTGCATTTTTCAACTTTAATTCACCGCCATTTTGTTACTAATTAATATTTTACTCCGAAATTTTCACCAAACGATTCCGTTGGTCTCCTACTTTTATAATCCTTTTAAATTTCCATTCTAGCTTAAGTAGTTGTGCCTTAATCTAAGCCTTAATTAGGATGTTAACTTGAAAATATCTGTAAAATCACAATTTTCAGCAATTTCGCCGCCATTTAATTCTTAGCCTATAATATCCCACCCTTTAAAACATCCCTCGAGTATTCTTTATGGTAATCTATTAATGAATCTCCGTTAGTTCGGTCACAATTCGCAACGAAACTTTTACAAATCGTAATTTCCTCCGGAATCGCAGAAATGGGTCAGAATCGAAAAAAGCATCCTTCGCGCTGCGCGACCTTCTGGACGAAAACAACAAAAACCAACTCGTAATTACCATCCGTTCATTTTTTATCTGTTCCCGCCCTGCGTGCCCCCGTCCGCTTCCGCGTCGTCCTCAAACTCCGACCGGGGGCGAACTTTTTGTGTGCGAAATTTCATAATTTCGTCTTGCGTGCAGTCGAGCCGAGTCGATTCGGCAGTTCGCCTTTTGAGGCCGCACTTAATGGCAGATTTACGGCCGCCCTTAATATCGAGAGCGCCCGCCGGGAGGGCGAGAGCACACACGCTGTGACGTGACGTCACAATCTCGGCCGTTATTATGATTAAAACGCGAACAAATCGCTTAGGCAATGTTTGCGCATAGATGGCGCTGGTTACCTAAAAAGTTTATTAAACGATAAGCTCATCGTTAATGTTCGCCGCTCGAGACGTCGAGAGTGAAACGTTTGTTTGTCGCCGATTAGTCGAAGGCAGGAAGGGCGGGAGCGAGCGCGTCGGGAAAGTGTGTCGCGAAGTTTGCCGACCTTGCCCTTGTTACGCCGCCGACGCCGCCGCCGCCGCACGCGCGGGAAACGTTTTTTTTTCTACTCATTCCCACTCGGTCCCCGCTTCGTTCCCTTGGTCACCTCTTCCCGGAATCGCCGAATCGTTCCGCGTTTAGCGCCCATATATTTCCTCTCCCGCCGTTAGCGCCTTTGTCTCCTGGCTTTTCTCGGCCGCGGACAAGTGCCCTACAAACGTCGTCGGGACGCCCTCCCGCCCTTCCGCCGTTCGGCCTTAATTTCCTAGCGTCCGGAGTTATTAAGTCGCCTTTTCACCTCTCGAGGCTTTTTGGTGTTTAGCTTTCTTTGCTTCGATAGCTTTTCGGGGATTGTCCGGGAGATACTTCCGCGGCGGGGAAAATTTTCGCCGAGGGAGCGATCTATTTTCGTCCGGCCGACGTTGTTTATGCACATTTTTAGCGCGCGCGCGCGGCGGCGGCCTTGGAACACTTTCGGTTATCGCCGGATTCGTGCTATTTTCGGCGCGCGCCGCGCTCCGACGCTGATGGTGCAATCGATGACGTTCTGATTGAGATGAATTGACTCTCCGGAGCGGGATTGGAACTGGGACTGGGACTACGACTACGTTTGAGGGTTGTAAAAGTAACGCTTGAGCGGAAAGGACGCTCGGAAAGCCAGCGTTTGATTGGGGGCATAAAAAGGGGTTTTACTCTATCAATCGTCGCCGTTTTATTGCTAATTAATATTTTTCGTTGCGATTTTCGCTAAATGATTATGAAAAGGTTGTTGTTTAAGACCGTCTTTAATGCTTTCATGTGGCTTGGGTACTTTCGGCGGAATTTATGTCGGAAGTGCTCAATTTGTTGAGAAAGGCGAAAAGTTTTAATCGTTTGCCATTTTGTTACTACTGGTTTGTCTCAACTGCCATTTCCGCGCTATATTCTTATTGACTTGTAGTTTAGGAATCTTCTGTAAGTTTTAAAATGATTTAAGTCGTATCGGCTTAATTTCACCTCTAAATAGCAAGTTTAACAACAAAAGTTGCGATTTTTAAATTAAAACTGTCGCCATTTTATCAGTAATTATAATTTGTAACTGAAATTTTTAGTAAATAGTCTTATTACCATATACTTTAAGAATTTTTACAGTTCTGGATCGTGGCTTAAGTAGTTTGGCCATAATTTAAGTCAATTAATCCTTAAAGGAGAAGAAAAATTACGATTCCCAACTTAATTAATTAATTTTATTACCAACGAATATTTTAGACTCCAATTTTCACCAAACATTTTTAATAAGATATGGTTAGAGAATCTTCTTGGATTTTTAAATTAACTCAAGTAGTTTGGTCATAATTTAAGTTTAAAATCGATTAATCACCATATGAGAAGATAAATAAGGATTTCTAACTTGAAATCGCCGCCATTATGATACCAACTAAAATTTTTCACTGAAATTATCCCCGAACATTCTTAATAAGTTATAGTTAAAGAATCTTCTTAGATTTTTAAAGTAGCTTAAGCAGTTTGGTCACAATTTAAGTCTAAATACGATAAATCCCTCAGCCAACAGAAGAAAAATGATTTCCTACTTAAAACTGCCGCCATCTTGATACCAATGAATATTTTCGACTCAAAATCTAGCCAAGCATTCTTGTGCTTATGGAAATTAATGTGACTTTGCTCGTAATGTAAGCCTGAAGTCGAAAATTCCGATGGTTTCGAAACTCCTCGTTTTCGCGCACATTTTTCGCTCGCGAAACTCATCTCTTTCCCAAATTGAAAAAGTTATTTAACTTAAGCGGCCTTAAAACGATAAAGCTTCTCAATTATTCCTCTTTCCGCGCGAACTCGGCGCTCGACAAGCACGCCGCGCCGCGCCGCGCTATGATCACGCGCAAAACTTTAAATTAGTTTCCAACAATTCGCAACTATCATCGCGCGTTTTACTCGCGCCCAACCGCTATTTATAATTAGCAATGATTAACAATATTGCGGCGAAACTTTGTCGATTAATTGACGCCGCCGAAACACATTTACGCCCAAAATAAACAATTGAAATAAGCTTACCTTAGAAGAATAATTCCTTTAATTGACAACTTGTTATCTTGCCGCGAAAACTATCCACACATTCTTCGATTCGATTATCTTCGATTAGACCGGCACCGCATTCATTGGCGCTGCTTAACAACAAGGATTACTGGGAAAAACTCGAATGTTCTATGCGGGCTTCGAAGTGGCTTAAGTCGCGGCGAGAGAAGCGACGACTAAAGAGCCTCCCGGCACCGCAGGTTTGATATATACCGGATCCCCGGATCGGATGCCACTTCTTCTTCGTCTTCCTCTTCGTCTTCTCCGTCTGCCTCTTCGTCCTCTTCGCGCGCGACTCCACGAGCGACGAACCGCAGGCTCTCGTCTTCGACGAGCCTTCGGCTTCTTCTGGAGCGAGAAGAATGCGACGCGCCGCGTAATTTAATTACTCGCCGCTGGAACAATACGCGCAATTACGACGGAGATTATTTCATATTAACGCGTTACGACACGGCGGCGGCCTAACGAGATTAATGAGTTTCTTCGTTTTGAGCGTTTCAACGCGCGTCTCTCGGAGAAGGTTGCCGAAGCCGGCGATTGTTATGCGGACGACGCCGGAGACACGCGCGCGCGCGCCGCCGGGTCAGCTAGCTAACGGTGATTCCGGCCGATTCCGATTGTTTAAATAAGAAATAAGTCCGAACGGGTTTGTACACATTTTTTTTGTGTTCCCGTCGCGTTCGGGAATTATTGGCGTCGTTCGGCGCAGCGTTTAGCGCGCGTGGTTTGGGCAACGCCCTGTAACTTCCGTCGGAGCTTTATTGTGTTTACAGCTGTTGATAAAGTGATGAGTTTCAGGGGATTCGGAAACTGGGAATTTTCTTTGGCATATTAGTTGATGATTTGCTGAAAATTAGTTGCAATTTCAGGATTTTTTATAATTAAAATTATAACTGGCTTAAAAATAGTGCGAAAGTCAAATGTTGCAACATTGCAATTTTTTGCCTAAAACTTTTATTATCTTCAAAAACACTCTGTAACTTCCATTGATTTTATTGCATCTTTATGAAGTTTTTACTAATGGATAGACAGATAAATATTAGATTATACCTTTTTCAGGAATTTTCTTAATAGCATTAATGATGGGTTAAAATTTGGTGTCAAAGTTGCAATTGGAAATATTTTGTTGGATCGTTGTTTTGTTAGGGAAACGTCCTGTAACTTCTACAATTCTAATTGGATCTTTCCCATCTTTTCACCAATCGATAATGAGATAAATTTTGGGGGACACTTGTTTCAGGATTTTTTATAATTAAAATTATAACTGGCTTAAAAATAGTGCAAAAGTCAGATGTTGCGACATTGCAATTTTTTGCCTAAAACTTTTGTTATCTTCAAAAACACCCTGTAACTTTCATTGATCTTATTGGATCTTTATGATCTTTTCACTAATAGATAGACAGATAAATATTAGATTATACCTTTTTCAGGAATTTTCTTAATGGCATTAATGATGGGTTCAAATTTCGTGCCAAAGTTGCAATTGGAAATATTTCGTTGGATCGTTGTTTTGTTAGGGAAACGTCCTGTAACTTCTACAATTCTAATTGAATCTTTCCAATCTTTTCACCAATCGATAATGAGATAAATTTTGGGGGACACTTGTTTCAGGATTTTTTAAAATTAAAATTATAACTGGCTTAAAAATGGTGCGAAAGTCAGATGCAGCAACATTGCAACTTTTCGTCTAAAACTTGGTCCTTTATCTTCAGAAACACCCTGTAACTTCTATTGGTTTTATTGGATCTTTATGGTCTCTTCACTGATCGATAAAGTGATAAATGTTTTTATCTTTTCATAATTATATTCAGAACTACCTGAAAATTAGTGCCAAAGTTACAGCAACGAATAATTTCTGGAATATGCGGATGTTTTTCCGTCAAAAACACCCTGTAACTTCTATAATTATAATCCGATCCTTCTAATCTATTCACCAATCGATAATGAGATACATTTTAATTCTTAGCAGACTTTTTGACGATTGCTAATTCATTACTACTAATAACTGGCTGAAAATGAATGCCAAAAAATCCAAATCGCAAACGATCTCCTCCGAGAATTTGGTTACGCTTCTTGAAACCCCTGGTAGATGTCATTCTCTATCGTTACCCAACACCCGTTTCACTTTTTTCGGCGTTTATTGTAATGTTTAGTACCTTCACACAATTAAAAGAAATATTAATTATTCTCCTCGTGCGATGCAAATCGTCGCGTCGCGTGTGGCTAACGAGACGATGCGGAGTCGTTTGACGCTGCGATGAGTATGAGAATAAACAATACGCGATGGATGAATGCATGAATGCATGAATTCGGCGTTCGGATTCGTTTGTTCGATCGAAGAAAGTTAGAAATTCGTTGTCACCATTGTTCCGGTCTTCGCGCGCGGACGAGCGAATTAGATTAGATGATTAATTGAATTAAATTAGATAATATCTCGGCGCGATTGTTGGCGATTGCAATGCGTTGCGCATGATTTAATGCGGCGCGCAAATTGCCTTTGATCGATATTGCTTTGAATGTTTTTCGTAATAATCGTATTTTCCGCAAGTGAAACACCCTGTAACTTCTGTAATTATCATTGGATTTTAATAATTTTTACAGCAATCGATAGAGGGATAAATTTTAGGACATGTATGTTGTGGAATTTTCCACAATAATAATAACAATTTGGTGAAATTTTGCGTCAAAGTTACAAATTGCAATAATTTTTTTTGTTTTTCTTTCAAAAACGCCCTGTAACTTTTACAATTATCATCGGATGTTTATAATTTTTGCAGCAATCGATAGAGGGATAAATTTTAGGGGACACTTGTTTCAAGATTTTCTACATTAATAATAATAATTAGGTGAAATTTAGCGTCAAAGTTACAAATTGCAATAATTTTATTTGTTTTTCTTTCAAAAATGCCCTGTAACTTTTACAATTATAATCGGATGTTTATAATTTTTACAGCAATCGATAGAGGGATGAATTTTAGGGGATATCTATTTCAAGATTTTCTACATTAATAATAATAATTAGGTGAAATTTAGCGTCAAAGTTACAAATTGCAATAATTTTGTTTGTTTTTCTTTAAAAAACGCCCTGTAACTTTTATAATTATCATCGGATGTTTATAATTTATACAGCAATCGATAGAGGGATGAATTTTAGGGGATACCTATTTCAGGATTTTCTACATTAATAATAATAATTAGGTCAAATTTAGCGTCAAAATTACAAATTGCAATAATTTTGTCTGTTTTTCTTTCAGAAACGCCCTGTAACTTTTACAATTTCCGTCAGAGGCTCATAATTTTTTCCCCAGTCGATAAAAAGATAAATTTTAGGAGACACCTATTTCAGGATTTACACAATAATGCTATTAACTGGCTGTAATTTCGCATTAAAATTGCAACAAGTTGGCCTCGTCATCGAACGCTCATCCCTTACCACAGTCTTGTTGAGCTTCCGACCTAGGCAACTCGCAATACACGAAAAACCCAAACAATATTCCTACATATCTCGCCCGCTCCTTATCACCTCGTGCGAATTACCTTCGCAACTGATAGCGATAACGGACTGATAGCGTAATGGAAACAAACAAGCGCCTAGAACATGAAATCTAGCAATAAGCCTGGGTTGCGTCGTCAACTTCGGACATAACCCCAGTGCCCAAACAAAACCAGCGAGTTGCGCGACGCTCGCCGTGATCGTCGTCGCAATCGACGACTAACCGGTCGCGATGTTTTTGTTCTTCGTCCAGAAGCTGAAGTCGATTTTCTTTCTGTTCTTCAACGTTTTCCGGCGCGCGTTCTGCTGCTTCAAGCGGCGTCGCCGGCAGTCCAAAGACGAGCCGCTCTCCAACGTCGTCGTGAGCGAGAAGCACGAGATGTCCAAGAGCGAAATGGAGCAGTGGAACGACTGGGAGTTCAAGAACAGGAAGCCGGCGAGCGTGGAGGAGCACATCGAGTTCTACAGGCAGCAGCAGGCGAAATTGCGGCAGTCGCAGACTGTGAAAGAGGAGACACGAGATGGCGAAGCCGAGGAGGATTTGTTTAACGATATGATGCCGCAGATCACTAAGCAGGCAAAGATTCTCATCGGAAAAGAGGACAGGCAAGGTGGCAACCAGAATGCGTTAAGTTTACAGGCGACCGACGCGTATTTAGTGAGTTTTTGATCGTAATTTGGCTTTGGCGAGTGTTTGGCGGAAAACGTTCGACATTGTACATTGGGTTGCATTTGTTGCAGACGAACGAGCTGGAAAACTGGGACGAAAACCCCGGCTGGGAAAGCGAAAACATCGACGCGAACGAACTGTTACGGGAGAAGAAACGCGAGGAACGCGAGCGTCGGCTCCTGGAACAAGCGCAAAAACGCGCCGATCGCGCTGAAAAATCGCAACGGCCTAATTTGGGTGCTAAGCTAGTCACGTAACCCACAGTATCTCCATTATTTTACGGCTAACGACGTCTGTGTGAATGAGAGAGACGGGTTGAGAATGAAATGAGTTGCATATATAGTCATGTCATTCTCCGGTCAGTGAGCGCCTCGCAATTTTGAATCAGGCGGCGCCCTCTGTCGGGTTTCCACGGCGCGACAGGCCACGGTCGAATCAAGGCATTCCTTCAAGGTTTACACGCCATGGCGACAGTAACCTCAACTAAGTTTTTCGCGTTTATTTCAAAAACTCATTTTTTTAAGTTTTAAGTATTAAATACATAAAATCATTACTCTGGCGCACGGAGATAATCATAACCGTAAGTGTTTATTAACAATTCAATCGAAACGAGTTACTTAACAGGGACGTTTTTGAGTGTCTGTGACTTGACTTCACCCTTCGAGGCGACTTTAAGCGGAATTCCCTTGTAGCACGCTTGCAAGGCGTCGTCGGTGTGCAGATCCGGCGCGACCGTCTCGAAGATCTTCTTCTTCGGGTTCATCACCGCGTCGGGCGCGCGCTCGTAGCCCTCGCAATGGACCATGTCACCTGGTTCGCTGTCTGAAGGAGGCGAAAGGACTTCCACTTTGTCTGCTGTGGATGCACACATCACCATCGCCTCGGACATGATGCCCCTCATCTGAAACCACGATAATTAGTACTTTGAAGAGGGCATAATTAAGGTAAACCTAATTACTTTGACCGGTTTGAGGTTACAAAGCATCATAACAGTGCGATTCTGTAATTCCTCCATTGGAATGTGCTTCACCAGGCCAGAGCACACGGTCCGGGCATTGGGCTCGCCGCAGTTGATCTTGAGAAGGTATAACGTGTCAGCGTCTGGGTGTCGCTGGACTTCCAAAACTTTTCCGACCCTCAGATCGAGTCTGGCAATGTTTATGGGCAATTCGGCAGGTTCTTCCTTGGGTTTCTTTTCTTTCTTAGGTTTTTCTGCCTTGTCACCTTTGGCCTTAACTTCTTTCGCTTTTCCTTCAGTTGCAGGAACGTCTGCTGCCTTATTTTCAGTGGTTTTTGGACTTTCAGTTTTGACTCCCGGCACTGGAATTTGTTGAACCCCATTTTGAATTTCCGCCTGCACCAGCCGAGATTTCGCGAAATTAACCGCGGCTAGCAACTTTTCATTTTCCTCACGTAGTTGTTTAGCCCTGAGGATGTTGTAATCCTCACTGAGGACTTTCAACTGGAAGTAATTAGCGTTTTAATTAACCTTCGATAGATAACATATGTTTGGTACAAGTGTTTGTAATTCTGCGATATTTACCTCGGATTTTAGTGCGGCGATCGTTTCTTTGGTCAAAGCGGCATTAGCCTTGATTGTGTCCATCGATATTTGGGCCATTTTCGCGTACTTTTGGAGATTTCTCGAAAAATTCACGAGTCTCGGAAAGGAATACATCAATTCGCATGAAAATTGTGAGGTTACTTTTCGTCAGCGGTAAGAATATTTGTGGATGGGCCTTGGGAACTTTGCGTCTGCATCGGAGAAAGAGACAGAAATAGAGGAAAATGAGATGGGTATACTTTTTCTGTCAATCGTCGCCAATGAATGCGCGTTATTTCAAAATGACTAGCGCCCTCTTTCGGATTTATAATCCAACCGAAACTTCTCTCTCTGTCGTGCAGACTCTCGAGTTGGGGGTGATTGTCCTCACTAGTCGCAACGCATGCGCAATGAAAACCAATTTTGCATGAAATAACATTAGCGTCGCGAAGAAACAAATCTGTCTTCCTAAAATATTAATAAACATCGTTTTGTTATAAAACGATTCTTCGGTACATTAAATATTAGGAATATTCAGCGTTGAGACGAGAAGTTTCATTGCGCACAAGTTGAAACTCCTCTGTCCGCTGCTGATTGGGCCCGTTTTGCGCCTCAAGGCGCATGCGCCGCGCACGCGTCTGCGCCACCTCCTCGCGGCCCTAGCGTGTCACTCGCGCACAACACATTCCGTACGTTGGGTCGAGCCGTATCCCGTCGCTGTACTCTTGGTAAGTGGCCGGTCCCCCGAAATCTTGGAAAATCGCGAACGATTCCGTCCATCCGCCATCGCCGTCTACGCGAATCGCGCCGCGACGAGGTCGGGTAACGCGTCCGCGTCGTCTTTACGCTCAGATCGTAATATCCGTTTGTCCGGAACAATCGCCGGTCGAAGTTGCCCGAGCGACGTCTGTCCACCATCTTAGTTCGTGACACTTCGAGCGATACGCGTAAGAATTACGACTTTCCGGTCGCCCAAGACACGGCGCAAAGTCGCGCCGCGAAGAAACTCGCGCGGAAACGATCGGGCGCATCGAATTTCCCGTGCGGCGCGCTGCTTCGCGCCGACGTCGCCGTGTGCGTGACTCGTTACGTAACTGACGTGAGCTGGGCTGTCAAGTCCGGCACGGCAAAAATCGTTACTTCGCCCTCGACCCGCGAGCCGACCGCAAGTCCTCTCTCTCGGCGCGCAGCACCGCACTAAAACGTTGGTTTGCTCTTCCAGTTTCGTTTAGCAACAACCACCAGACAACCAAGATGTTCGCCTGCGCCAGATTGATCGCCCCCGTCGCCAGGAGCGCCGTGAGTATTCGACATTTCGTTCGAGGCCCGACTTCTTACATAACCGTCATCGTCACGCGTCCGCTACGCCCTCGCCTTCACGCTTACCGCCCTCGTAACCCTTTCGGCAACCTCCAGCGTAATTGCCGCTCGCTCCCCGAGTCGTTCCGCGTCGATTCGTGCGAAAATCCAGTGACAATTCGGCCGATTTGGGATTAGGTAACGGGCGGCCATTTGCATTCGGCAGCGCGTTACGAGGCGCGACGTTTTTTCGGCAAAAGTTCATTCAATAAACCGCGCTCGGCTGCAATTCCAGTGAACCGCGTGATATTCTCGCGCGTGCGGATGATGTTGGTCGTGAGTCGAGCGAATTGTTCATTTTTTCGGAGCGTCGAACGCGTTATGTAACTCGCGTCCTTCGCCCGCAGCTGATCAACAACTCCAAGCAGTACTTGAGGCCGCTGAGCAGCGTCGTCGGGCAGAGCCAGAGCCTCGTCCAGTCGCCGGCGGTGCAGCAGCATCAGAAGCCCGCCCTCCTGCCGGCCATCCGCGGCTTCCAGACCTCGCCCGTCACCAGGGACATCGACTCCGCCGCCAAGTTCATTGGCGCCGGCGCCGCCACCGTCGGAGTCGCCGGATCCGGTAAGGGATTTCCCCACGTAATTTTCTCCTTAAGCCGAGACTAACGTGATGACGATCTTAATAAGTTACATAAGCACGTTTCGTGTTTGTGATGTTTAACTTCCTTGGATGTCTGAATTGGTTTTTGTTCTTTTTGATGATTTGTTCCTCGAAATTTTATGATTTTAGTGGAAAATTTTAGTTTTAAACTTGAAATTGGTAAATTTTAAAGGGCCAGGCGTAAATTTGCCAATTTTACGATGAATTTTGTTGCAATTTTGCAATTTTCCTCAAAATTTAGAGATTTTCATATAAAAATTTACAATTCGTAAGTTTAAATCGATTTTCCGCTAAAAAAAAAATCAATTTTCTTCAGATTTTGTCTCAAATTTGATATTTTCCACTAAAAATTTAAAATATCTTTAAAAACCACCTTCCTCTCCTCTACCTTTGATCCTTTCCAGGTATCGGCATCGGCGTAGTGTTCGGTTGCCTCATAATCGGTTACGCAAGAAACCCGTCCCTGAAACAGCAGCTCTTCTCCTACGCCATCCTAGGTTTCGCCCTCTCCGAAGCGATGGGCCTGTTTTGCCTGATGATCGCGTTCCTCATGCTCTTCGCCCTGTGATTCCTCCCTTACCAATTACCTAATTGCCTACACCTAATAATTTGTTATTTATTTCATTATTATTTTTTTTACTAACCGAACGTAATAAATTGAGGTTTGTATGAATTGTCTTGTATTGTCTTGTGTCTCGTCGCGGTTTTCGGCGGGCGAGTTGATTAATGTGTGGATCAATTGAAAGGTGCTGGTATCGGAACGGTATTCGGTTCCCTCATCATCGGCTACGCCAGGAACCCATCCCTGAAACAGCAGCTCTTCTCCTACGCCATCCTGGGCTTCGCCCTCTCCGAAGCCATGGGCCTCTTCTGTCTCATGATGGCGTTCTTGCTGCTGTTCGCCTTCTAAGTCACACTGCCACTAGAGGGCCCACCGTATAAATAATCCACACACCATCGTTAAGTCAAAACAAACAAAAGCAAACATCCAGAACAACGGTGCGACGAGTCGTAATGAAAAAAATTCTTCGGTGATTCCATGTATAAAGCGAGCGAGCCAAACAGCAAATGATGTAAGATGCGATTCGAGCGCCCTAACAACTCGAGGAGCGAGAACGAACGGATGCGAGTTGCAAACAGTTTCAGAATACCAGCCAAAAACCACCCATCTAACGATTGATTTCTTCGGCAATAGGAGATTACTTATTGTTTTTAAATAAAGAGCGTAAAAACACTGCGTTTACGTAACGATTCTGTGTGCGAGCGCGCGGCGGCGAACCTCTCGATCGCCGATCATCCGGGCGGCATGGGCCAGTGACTTTGGGAATTCGCGATGCTCGGCAGCGGCGATTTGCTCGATTAACATTTAATAACACTTAACATCTGCGTCTCGTCGTCTTTGTCCGCTCCGTGATCGGCTTGAGGGTTCATCGACCGTTCGGACTGTAATTCGCGCGATAATTTGTTGTACAGCGTTAGAAATAAACAAATACACTAGTTAGCGACTTGTTTGTGGGCGAGGCAGTTCGGTGCGCCGTAGCGAAATCTGTTTCTAGTTCCTAGTCGAAGTAAAGCGCATGCGATCTCGAGTTGCTTGGGTGGTTTTATTAAATTTCATGGATGATTACGCGTAATAAAGTCGACCCTGCTGTTGTTGGTGGGTGCTAAAACATTGCGTTCTTGTTCTTGGGCTTGTTTTCCTCGGATTTTCTTTGAATTTCTTTGAGGAGTTTATGTTGATTGGTTTTCGGCGTACATGTTCATTTGTTTCGTGTATATTGGGTTGCATATGGTCGTATAACGATTGAAATATTTATTTTAACGGCATAATCATAATATCAGTTATAGAAGTTTGTTGATTTTCGCGATTTTCACGAATATCGCATAGGTTTCGCGATGTCTTCAGATAAAATCGACTTCACGCAACCTTTCGAAGCATTAAAGACTTATTTTCAATGCGCCAAATGGTAAACTCTTGCTGATTTCGTTAATAACCACGAAGAAACTTTTCCCGCCACTTTTAATCTCTCACCAATTTTTCGATTATTTGCAGTGAAACTCAAAATATACGAATACCGATCGTATTAAAAAGATGCCGGCACATTTTCTGTACGAAATGCATCGTTATACAAGGGAAACAACCTTGCCCAAAGTGCCAAACACTCTACAGACCAGCTGACGTTGATCGAGAGAATGTCTTTGTCAAAAACTGTCTGGATTGGATTAAACAAATTGATGTGCAGCATCCAGAACAATTAACCGGGTCTACACCTAGGTATTCATTGGATTTAACTAACGCTGATAAGGATTATTTGTTGAAAACTGCATTACCAAACTGGCAAAATGCACTCGAGAGATTTGGGTTTACGGAAGAAGAAACAGAGTGCCAGAACAATGAAATGGAAGTAGAAACAGATGCGAAAGAGGATGATAATTTACCATCTGTAGAAGTAGCACATGATGAAATCAGTATTGATTTTGAGGAGTTTAAGAATGTGACGATTTACAAAGGACAACTGAAGCGGAATGCGAAAGGTGAAACTTTATTGCATTTGGCATGTAAGAAAGGCGATTTTAACGCCGTCCAGAAGTTATTGACTGAAGGAACGGATGTTAATTGCGTTGATTGGGCTAATTGGACTCCTCTGGTAAATATTTCCAGTTTACCGAGCACAATTTGAAAGCATTAATATTACCTCGGTTTTCGTTACTAATTGCAGCATGAAGCGGTGCAGATCAACGATCTAAAGTCCGCTGAACTCTTGCTAGAGGCAGGATGTCTTGTAAACGTCCCGGCGGAGAATTACACCACGCCTTTGCATCAAGCAGCCACAGCAGGGAACCAAGAAATGATCGAACTTCTTTTGAAACATTCGGCAGATCCTCATGCATTGGATTTGCATGGAAACAGAGCAAGGTGAGTTTGATTATCTGTCATATTATAGTGTTGAATAAGAACACTAATTGGTCCTTGTTTTTCCTCCATAATTAGTGATTCCTATCCAAGTTTACAGTCAGCATCGACAAGTAGATCCGATAAAGGTAAATCATTAGTTTTCAACACGAATTCGGCAAAATGCGGGCCGAAAATCACCAGTCTTACAGCCCTCTCATTATTGTCCAATCGACAACTCGCTAATAACATGGAATACTTTCCGATCGATGATAAAATTAGCTTAAACAAGGAGAATTTGTTCACGGCCGAGATTTTGGCGTGCTTATTGAAAGCCCTGCCTGTAATTCGCGCTTCTCACGTGGAAAACTCGTTGCAAAGTGAGACTCTAGACTTTCTTAAATATATTCCGCCCGTTCTATGGCCCGGGTACAAGAAATCGCTGAAAAATCGCCTGTTACGACTGCCCAAATTGTTGGACAAAATTAACATTCATTTGTCTTCGCAGTTGCGTGATTTTACAGTGAGTAATTGTTCGTTTACAAGAAGCGAGTTGCAAGGATTGATCGAAATTGCCGGTGGGACTATCTTGAAACGCGCGCCGAGTGAGTCGACGGTGGAAGGCGCGAAAACTCGCCCGTTTCATGCGCAAAATTCGAGCGCATTGAAAGAATGCGCACATTATATTGTTTATAACGAAGCCGCGCCCCCGTTGTTGAGGTATAACATGAAAGAATTGAGGCATGTGAGCGCACAGTGGCTGGTGAATTGTTTATGGGATTTTGAGATCACTTGGGTATAAGTTTTGGAACAATTTGCATCATTTCGACAGCAGGTTTTTCTTCGTAATGGTCAATGTTAACAGGATTTTGTTTGTTTTGCGCGTTGTTTGTGCTTTATTTTAGTCTAAAATGAAAGTCGGATGAAAAATTAACTTAATATAAATATTTTTGGCCCTGTTATTTTATTTATTTAATTAATATACTTACATTTTACGTTATTTTTGTTTTGTATAATTATTTTAATAATGTTAACATAGGCAACCCAGTATACACGCCACCCGCGGTCTGCAAATTAATTCTGCTGACTTTGAGTGAAAGAGACAACACGAGAGAAAGAAAATAGATAGAGATACTCTTACGTCACAATCTCCAACCGCAGTTCGCAAATTCTGAAATGAGTTTGCATGCCGTGACTGCTGATTGCATGAATGTTTTCCAAAAGTTTAAACAAAATAATCGCGTAGTTGTCGTTTTACTTGACCTCTGACAATGTTTTGCTAATTTTGATACACATTATGACTGCTGCGTGAAAATTAACCATATGTCTTTTCAGATTCGTACAAATTTATTGCACCTTCCAAGCACAGCGGCAATAAAATTTGAGTGACGACAAGAATGGATAAGAAACTTCAGAAGGCGCCCAACAAGGCGATCATTTTCCGTCCCCGCAAGCAGTTTCGCATTCTCATCGGGCAGGAGAACATGGATCTGATCAGAAAGGATTTGTTCGCATACAATCATCACTTGTTTCGTGTAAGTTTCACAAATGAAGTAAATTGCTAGTTCACATTTCGAGAAGGAATTTTTTAGGTGTTCAGCGCTGTCCCAAGGGTGGACAACAATGCGCCGCCCTTGTATCCACACACCTACGTCGATCCTCGCAGACTGCGAGCGGATGCGGAGCGTTTGCGACAAGTGGATGCCGAGAATAAGAAATTGTTGGGAAAAATTAACATGATTAATCGCAGTCCGGTAAGCTACAACTTTTATTAGAGGTTAGAACTTTAATCGGATGATACAGGTAGTTGATTTATTTGCAGGCCAAGGTGGATTGTTGGAACACATATAAGAAAGGACCAACGTCTCGGCGAGCAGCCGCCAACAAGGAGCTGACCAGAAGGATGGCGGAAAATCGCCGAATCTTGCGAGAAATTGAAGCGGCCCAGTCGATCTATAAGAAGAGCGATTTGCTCAAGCGATATAAGAAAACCGCGCGCGATTTCGACGAGCGCTGCCATCTCCGGAAGGTCCTCCACCTCAAGCAGCCGATCGACGTCGTCCTCGCTCAGAGGCCGTCTTTGACCTGCGACCTCCGGACGGACTTGGTCCTCCCGCGCCGAAAAGTCTTCCTCGATTTTTCCGTCAAGGACGGCGTGCGTCTCGGGCAGGTCGTCGTCGAGTTGTACTACGAGCACGCGCCGAGAATGGTGAAGAACTTTCTGGCGCACTGCGACGAGTCCTCCGAGTATAATTACAAGAATTGTCGCATTCATTACGCGGAGAAGAATCGCTTCTTCGCGCTCGGCGACGTCACGCACAACAACGGGCGCGGGGGCCATTCGATATTTTGGCGAGACATTAAATTGAGCGCGAACGATTTGAAGGCCAACAGGCAGGGTCTGCTGTTCGCGATGCCGGTGTCGAGGATCGAAAAGTTCGACGCCGGCTTGACCATTCGGGAGCGGATCAAGCGCAAGCCGCCCGAGCTGGTGTACAATTCGCAGTTTGCGGTGACGATCGCCACGTGCAGGAACGCGAAGTGGCCGATCTTCGGGAAAATCGTCAGGGGGAATTCGGTGTTGGAGAAAATTAACGACATGTTGCGCAGGGTGGGCTCGCCGCTGGTGACGATCGTCGTCTCGCGCTGCGGATGCGTTCCGTTCACGAGGGAGGAAGAGCGGACGTTCGAGAACGTCAAAAGGGAGATGAAGAAGCGGGGCGTTGATTTGGGATCAAGTGACGAGGAAGAAGAAGAAGAGGAGGAGGATGCGAAATGAGATAAATTTATGTGATGTTAGCAGCATTATGAATTGTGCTCCTTATTTGCTTGTATCTCAGGGTCTACTCGGCCGAATGTTGTAATTTTGACGGCATGTTCTAGAGAAGAAATGTCTTCTTAATCTAGATGAACGGCATACCGGTAAATCTCATAAGAAATGACGGAAAATCGCAATTTTCTACGAAAATGTAGTTTTTGGCCTATAATTCGCGAACTATTCGGCCGATTTGCCGCTTCTTTGTTGCATAGTGTAGGGGCCAAGTTGCTCTATCATTTTCGTGTGTCATGCATTGGGAAATCCTGCGGAAAATGGTAGAAAATTGCGATTTTCTACCAAAAAAATTACTTTTTGGCCTATAATTGGCGAACTATTCGGCCGATTTCAATGATTCTTCTTGCATAGTGTAGAGGACAAGTTTCTCTATCTTTTTCGTGTGTCATGCGTTGGGAAATCCCGCGGAAAATGGTAGAAAATTGCGATTTTCTACCAAAAAATTTAGTTTTTGGCCGAAAATTGCAATTTTCTACCAAAAAATGTAGTTTTTGACCTGTAATTCGCGAACTATTCGGCCGGTTTCAATTATTCTTGTTGCTGTTTCTTCTAGATCTACGATTAGCAGTTCGTCGTTGCATCGCACAACTTACACGTTGCCGTCGGAGAATTCGGATAAACTCGAGCAAATGCGCGCCAGNGTTTTTGGGCAACTTTACGCCGGTTCGTCCCTGTACTCTCGCACCAACTACTCCACCAGGTATTGTTGTTAACGTAAGTTTTAAGTGAATTTGTTTTAATGCAATTGGTCCGTGTGTCGGCAGGCCTAGGGCACGTGAGTTATCCAAGTCGTCGCACGTCTCCAGCACGGAGAGCGAACCGGGCAAGCCGGCGAAGTCGTCCAGCTGGAATGTCTCCTTCATCTTGATCGGCGTCGTGGTTTTGTTCAGCGGCGCTAAAGGTAACGGAATAATGGGCTTCAGGATGATTAATAGGATGGTTATCTAATGTCATTTATGGATTTTATTCTAAGTTTCTTAGATGTTCACATAAGAAATGTAGATGCACTTTTTTTTAAATAGAATTTATTGGAACAGAATATGTAATTGTTTTATTAAAATAATATACGGACGATATATATCCTCGATGAGCACCATGTTTTCGCAATTTTCGTAACATAAATACAACTTTCAACTTATCCTAATTAAAACGCCTCGGTGGCGTAATGGGTAGCAGCGCACGGTTACGATGCGAGCCGTCTTGGGTTCAGATCCCAAGTTCGGGCGGGGGTTTTTTCTGAAAAATTCGCCGATTTCCACCGAGCGTTACAAGAAATTAAAGATTCTTTAGAGTGTATTCGAAAATACTAAATTATTCGAAAATGCGGACTTAGAAAAATTCTCTAAATAATTCTAAGTCCGAATATATGGGAATCGCTCGTAAGGGAAAAATAATCGGAAATTCGGAAATATATTAACACATTGTTTGAGTGGGGGCTCCACCCCACTAAAAATAATAATTCCTACCACAATTTCGGCCGTAATGGTCGAAAAATCCGGTGGAGTCGATAGGTTGGGCCGGGAGCGATTGGACGTGCCTTCGGCGCTGCTACACACCGTGGCGCCTCGGGCGCCACGTCGATGCTATGGCGACGCCTTCGGCGTCGCCCGACGCGAACCGACGGATTGACGATCTACCAAAACGAAAAGAATTTTTTACTGTTGCATTCACCTTTGCTTCTACTTATCCTCCTCCTTCTCCTATTCCGCTTATTTTCTTGTTCTGGGAACTTTTACTCTCCATGTACTACTTCTTATGGACGTTTCCCATATATTCGGACTTAGAATTATTTTTCGAATTTTTCTAAGTCCGAATTTCCGAATGACTTGGTGTTTTCGAATACACCCGTGGGAATTCTTAGTTTCGAAGTACACTCGGTGGATATCGGCGACTTTTTCGGAAAAAACGC
>JARRAA010015340.1:0-20173 GCA_030557295.1 Ecitodaemon sp. MM-2014 | reverse complement strand
AGATTAAACAGATGTTCATGGATGTTCCGCGATCGATAACGCTTTATGCTGCAACCGTCTGCAGCGAAGACTGGAACGACCAGTTGCAAACAAGAAACAACAACAGCGACAACACGGGCTCGTCTGACATGTGTGGTTTGTATGTTGAGTTGTCTACCTACGAAAAATTCAAATCGTTGCTTCGAATCTAGCAAATATAGCAAATTGCGATTTCAATTAATTTGATTAATTTAGCAACTTGTATCTATACAATTTATAACAACCAAAAGAACAGCTCTTTCCATAGGAATGGAAGTTAAAATCATGATATTGTCGGGCTTGGGACATTATTCACGACCATTTCTGTAGCCAAGTTTTTCAAAACTACAATACGTGTCCATCTTGATACCATCTTCGTGCACTTCGGAAATTAACGGCTGGTACTAAAAATCGAGACGCAGTAAAAATCATGTAACTATTATATCGTTGTTAGGTCCGAAGTTACAACGGACTCACATGTCCGTTATATGTCCACTTGAATGCCGAACGTGACCACAGTTGTCCATTAAACATCTATTATATGTATATATATTATACGACCCGTGGGCCTTCACTATATATGCATTATATGCATGTCATAAAAAATACGAGTACAATTTATATAACATAACAAAATCATATGAGCGTATGTAAATATCACAAGCAAACAATATTTATAAATGTTGCACACTAATGTCTGGCACCCATGCTCCTCACGCTTCCATGATCACACTCCTTCTAGGAAGTAACTTAAAGTCTCCACACTTAAGTGTACCTAAACACTGGGTACCAATATATATCAGATCTCACATTATCAAAAACGATGTGTCAGCAATTTAAAAAAGTTTTAGTAACGATCAAATAAATTTCACAGCTTTTTTGCAGATGGACATGTTTCTAATACAAGGAAAAGGGATTCGAAGTGTGAGGAAAAATTCCATTATATGAGAAGGTAGTACAAAAATTTCGAAAATCGTGTTTTGCCAACATCCATATGGTCTGCTTATAACACCCATGGACTCGGAAGAAACAGACGAAAATAAATCATTTAGCATGATATTATAGAATTAAAGCGATTCAGGTTATAAACCGCGTTATTATTTCGTGTTTACGATTTTTATAACGCAGAACTGATAGATGTTATCTTATAACAAAATATTTATATAAAACACATGACCTGACCATTTGACCTGTTTGATTCACATATGTCTGGACTGTTTTGGTGGTCTAGAATCCGATACAAAAATAACAAAAATAAAAACTGTTTAGGTTTTTCCAAGGTTGGGATATCTCATCTTCTTGCAATTGTTTGAACATTGCAGGCTTCTCAAGCCTCGTTTTTGTGGTGAAAAATGTAATGATACCAAATATCAGACTTAATCTAAAATGAAAAGCAAGAAAGATTGAAACAGAAACAAACTTTTGACTTGTGGTGAAATTAAATAAACTTAAAATTGCGTGAATTCAGTCACTTTTATATATCATTATTACTTTATCAGAAAGCATTGCACGTGGCTGTGATAAATATAATGAAAGAATTCGAGCACCACAAAAACACGCACTTTTTATTGTGCCACGGACGGAATGTCTAGGACAAATTCAAAATACAGACATACGCCGATCCATAAATAATCGTCTCGTTTCAAAGTACAAGCCATCAGTCTTCAATAAATAAGCGCCCTGCACTGCACATTTACGCATTATTCGAGAAGGATTTGTAGTTGACAGAACAATCGGCTATTATATATTTGTCCACGAATTGCTTCACATGTTATCGCAACTCTTTTGACCTTTACTTGGGAGCGCTTTGCTTCAGACATCTAGTCGTAGTATCATGTTAGCTTGTTAGTAGTAAACAAGGGTGCCTCGTAAACGGTCATGGAGAAATTCGTTCTAACTGCTCGCACCCAGACAGTTGGTCCTGCTGGGCTGGCCCTGGGCGAAATATTTTTCGAAGCTTTGAGTCGCAGTAGCCCAGAAAATGATCAAATTCTTTTGGTAAGTTTAAATATTTATCAAATTAATAATTAGAGATCAATTAACGAGGGTTTCAATTAAGGTTGATGCTGGTACCAGGCAGGAATATACTGCCCAAGATATTCTTCGGAAGAGCATCGAAGTTGCGGGCCGTTTGCATGAGTTGGGGGTGAGGACGAAGGACATGGTCGGGATGGTTTCGGGCAATCGAGTTGAATACATTTGGACTGTCTTGGGATGCTTCTATTTGGGTGCTCGCGTGAACCCGCTAAATCCCGATTATATTCCTAGGGAAATTATGCACGCGTTCGAAATATCAGTGCCCAAATTCGTAATTACGGAAAGCGATAAAGTCGGACGCGTCATCGAAGCCACGAGTCATTTGGACAGTGTGCCCACGTTGATTACTTTTGAAGACTTGCGTGAGAAACCAGCAAGTCGTCCAGTTATTACTCACGCCGATCCTGTACACGAAATCGCGTTGGTCCTCTGCTCATCGGGAACTACAGGATTACCGAAAGGTGTTGCCATGTCCCATGAGGCTATAAAAAATTGCCTGCATCACGTTAGGTGCGTAAAGTTTAAGCGAAAGCAAGGTAACGTAATATTTATATCATTTTGTGATGTTTAGATCTCATGATGGTTTCGGAATCGACGAAAAGGAGACGACCATCGCAGTCCTTCCTTTCTACCACATAATGGGGCTCTTGGTAGTCCTGGCGAGCGTTTTGTTTCGCGCGAAATCCGTGGTTATGCAGAAATTTAAACCGGAGCCGTTTGTAAACGCCCTCGAGAAGTACCAAGTGACAAAATTATTCATTGTACCCCCATTGGCGTTGTTTCTGGCGAAGGCCCCAATCATGTTCGACGCTTCTAGCATCACCGATGTGATCTGCGGTGCCGCACCGCTTGGGCCCGAGGTGCAAAACGCTCTGGAGCGCAAACTCGGCGTTGCCGTGCGACAAGTTTACGGAATGACCGAAGTGTGCGCGATTTCTCTGAGCCCACCGGAGGGTGCGCCCCCAGGTAGCTCGGGAACCCTCTTGCCTAATCTCCAAGCAAAAATTTGCGATGTCACCACTCACGAGGCCTTGCCAGCGCTCCAAACTGGCGAACTCTGCGTCAAATCGCCCTGCCTGATGAGTGGATATCTGGGAAATGAACGCGCCACTCAGGAAACGTTTGATTCCGACGGTTATTTGCGCACTGGAGATATTGCATATTACGATGAACAAGGACACATTTACATAGTGGACAGACTCAAAGAACTTATCAAATACAAAGGGTTCCAAGTGCCGCCCGCCGAAATCGAGGATATTCTCATAAAACATTCCGAAATTAAGGACGCCGCGGTTATAGGCGTCGAAGACGATCGTGATGGGGAACTGGCCAAAGCCTTCGTCGTTCTAACCGAAGGAAGCAAGTTGACACCAGAGGCCGTTAAAGATTGGGTCGCTGAGAATGTATCGATCCAAAAACGTCTGCATGGCGGAGTGGAATTCATCCAAAACATTCCCAAAAGCGCATCTGGAAAAATTTTAAGAAAGGAATTGAAGAAATTGACCCAACGCCATTAAACCTGAATATACATTAAAGATGACATTAAAGTTTTTAACTGGTTTAACATTTCTTTGAGAAAAGAATGAAAGTTTATTATAATCATACTACTGGTATAAAAACAATTCTTTATTTTACGCCCTCATTTGAGACAGCTTAGGAACATACAAACATACAGTTTTTGGACAGTTGCTGTAAGTTTTTTTAAGCAGTGGCTTGTGTTGGCAGCCATATCTTCTTATTTTCATAGTACCTTATAACTTCTGGGCAGTGTAGTGAACACAATCACTACACTAGCAGCCACCAAATCTGCCTCTTGACAGTCTTTAAACATAAGCCAAAACATTAACTCTCTTGTTGTCTTGTCTTGTTGGCTTGCTGTCTTCTAGAAGCGGTTTCTCTTTCTCTGCACTAGTAGCACTGCTAGTTATCCCTGGTTTATGGTTGATATTCTTCACAGAATCTTCAAAAGTTTGAATGAGTTCAGAACTGTGCAAGTTGCCTTCTGGTTCCTAAGTGTTATCCTCACTGGAAATAATTTAAGAAAATTGAAAATAAACAGCAAAAATTTACACTTACTTGGAATATCCTTTCCACTTGAGCAAATATTCAACTTTGCCATCTTGTATGCACTCATCAAAAATGTTCTCAACAGAGTACTCTTCATCAAATTTTATTCACATTGTTATATACTCATATAAAAATTATAATTCTTTATTTTGTGCCTTCATTTGGGATAGCTTTGGAATATCAAAGCATACAGTGGACAAAAAAGAATTTCTATTAAAATGATAATGAATACAAAAATGCATTATTATAAGTCCTTTAAACTGTGGCTTGTGCGGGCAGCCATATCTTCTTGTTTTCATAGTACCTAATAACTACTTCTGGACACATTGTGTTAACTACACTAGCCGGCACCAAATCTGCCTCTTGGCAGTCTTTAAACATTAGCAGAAACATTAACTCTCCACAAGCATCAGTTGCACCAATGATTTTATCCACATCAAGACCCCTTTTGAATCCCCTTGGCCTGTTGTCTTCTAGAAGTGGTTTCTCTTTCTCTGCACTAGCAGCACTGCTAGTTGCTACTGGTTCCTGGTTGACATTCTTCACGGAATCCTCAAAAGCTTGAATGAGTTCAGGACAGTCTAAGTTGCCTTCTGGTTCCCAAGTGTTATCCTCACTGGAAATGCAAATAATTTAAGAACATTGAAAACAAGCAGCAAAAATTCACACATACTTAGAATATCCTTTCCATTTGAGCAAATACTCAACTTTGCCATCCTGTATGCGCTTATCAAGAATCTTTTCAACAGAGTATTCTTCATCAGTGTCCTCTGCCTGTTTTCTCGAGGGGCGATCTAGGAAAATGGACATTTAGTAGTTCTATAGCTGATAAGTAGTAATATCGTACCTCGGGCCATTGTTTTTGCGTTCTTCTTCTTGGTTGTTCCTGGAAAATCGGAAGAATCTTTGTTTTATTTGGTCTGCTGGTTTGCGGGTTGTCTGCATCTACAGCTAACCTCAAACAACAACAAACAAGAAAGTTGAAGAGGGTCAAGGGGGCTCAAACTCGAGCTTGAAAGTATAAATGGTGTTTAATTGTTTAAAAATAAAATAAATGGAAAAATACCCTCGGCGTAATTTTTACAATCAGATTTCATCTTTGTCAAATCTATTGCAATTTAATTTTCAATAACGGGACGTGTCATAAATTGACAAAAAATACGTACAATAATCAAATAAAATTCTTTATCATTCTGATAAATTGAAACAATTTCATTTCAGATCCTAAAACGTCTCCTAGTACGCAATTTAAATTTCGTGACAAATTTAATTTGAGGTTAGCGCATTACGCGATCAACAGCTGCGCCCGCTGCGCCACAACATCAGGCTCCCGTCTGTCCTGATTTTTAACATCTTTAACTGCCCCGACCAGCTGAAATAACTTGTGTACATCTTGTTCGAAAGCAGTACAATCAAACTCCGGCAATATTCAACACCTACAGTACAAAAACCACGGGTCATAGTTCTCGTTAAAATGGGCGGCAAGCAGAAGCAGGCACAGAGAGTGAAAAACAATGCTCGGGTAAGTTCTAACAAAATACGGAATATTCCACTTATTTACTTGTACAATCGGCTATGTTTACGTATTTATTTAATGTATTGTATATATTTAATGTTATTACAATGAACGGCCTTCTCGTAGCCTTCCAACTCCGGCCGCAGCGCCGAATTTCTGGGCACAGCCTCAACAATTCCACCATTCAACTTTAGCACCATGAAGGAAGCTGGTTTCAAAACTGCGGCGTTCTCTTTAACGCCCATGGATGATATTGATGCAAGCGTTGATAGTAATTTTCAGCTGGTGCTCAAGAAAATGAACAAGAAAGATGCTACGACTAAGCTGAAAGTAATACACTCCTTTTTGTTTAATGGACTGTAATTGTATGTTCATAATTCATGTTTAGGCTCTGCAGGAATTTACTGAACTTGTGAAAAATGCCGAATCAAATGCAGTCAAGGCAATTCTTCCATTTTGGCCAAGACTTTATTGCACTTTGGCAACCGATGCGGAGCACAGAGTTAGGGAAGCCACTCATGTGGCTCACAATCAGGTGGTGTTAAAAGCAAAACGCAATTTAGCGCCGTATCTGAAGCAACTTGCCGGCCCTTGGTTCACTTCCCAATACGACACCTATGCTCCCGCCGCCAGCGCGGCGAGTCGTTCGTTCAAGGATGCTTTCCCCGTCAATAAGGTCCAGGAAGCCATCTTGTTCTGCCAAGAGGAGATATTAACATATATCTGTGATAATCTAACCGTTCACACGGCTCAGACGCTGAGCAATCCGAAAACCACCACGCCCGACGAGAGCAAGGCGAAGTACGAACGCGTCTTGATCTCGAGTCTGCAAGGATACGCGTTGTACATTCGGCAGTTGTCGGAGGACGGCATCAAGAAGGCCGAGGAGCTCAACAGGAAGATTGTAACTAATAACAAGTTCTGGAAGCTGGCCAGAAACGATATTGCGCAAATTCGATCCTCCTGGTTCGGGGCACTCACCGCGATTTGCGAGAGAGCTTGCTTTTTGTTAGTCGGAGAAGAAGCGAATGTCGTTAAATCGGTGTTTGGGGTGTTGGACGAGGGCGATCCTTCTGTGCAGTGCACACTTTGGGAGGCTGTATTATTAACCACTAATACAATCGAGGTAATAATCTGAGGACAATTCATTTAATAGTAATAATTGTATTCGGTACTTTTTTTTGTAGAATTGGTGGACTTTCTATAACATTGAAGAGAAGCTCCTTCCGAAACTCTGGAAAATATTGAAAGAAGCAGGATACGGCAACGCAACGAAGATATATCCGAATTTATTACCTTTGATTTCTCATTTGCCATCGTCTTTAAATTACGAAGAATTTTTACCGAAGTTCTTTAGCAATCTAAAAGCTGGGTAAGTTATTTTTTCAATGAATAAAATTTGGCATACTGACAATACGAATAAACCTCAGTTTAAGCCATAATTCCACTCGGTCTTCCCAATCCGAATTGCGAGCAATTTCCGTCGCTTTCGTCGAATGCCTCCAGTATACGATAATGCAAAATCACGAAAACGTCGCTTTATGCGAACAGCTAATCAAGGAACATTTGATACCTTTGATTGACGCGACCCTCGTCGACTCCCGCGCGTCGCACAAAACGCTCTTCAACCAAGTCTCGTCGCTGGTGCAATACTGGCACAAGAACAAAGACAAAGACAAGCCGAACTACTCCAAGTATTTGCAAGTGTTCTGGCAAGAACTCGAGAAGTTGCTTTCGATCCGAATCACCGAGTATGCCGCGAAAGAAAAAGCGACGGCTGTGAGTGGTCTCGCCTGTCGCCAAATCGACCTGCTCGTTTGCCTGAAACACACTGTCAAGCCCAAACAATTTAAAGTGCAATTCACCACCGAGGACGAAACCGATGGCCATAAACCCGGCCGACGGAACTCGAGGACTCAGAGCAATCTTGATCGCTCCTATTTGGATGCGCTGCATCGTCTCGTCCATAACATGTGCGTGTTTTACATCAAGATTGTCGATTACGATGCGGAGAAGAAGTTGCCAGATATTATTGAGAACATTGTCGCATTGGCGCAGGAATTCGAGTCAGAGGATTTCGTTGAACATTTGAAGACGAAGTTTTGCAATGGAAAGGAGCCGGAATTGATGATACTCTTTAATTTGATATTTAATTGGATTAATAATCCTAGGTTGTGCAGGAAGTCCGTTTTGGACCTGACTTTCTTCCTATTAAAATATGCCACTGAGGCCGAGACTCATGAAACTTTGGAGAAATTCCTTACTGTAAGTATTTTTAAATGGGTGGAAAGTTTTTTAATTGAATGTTAATTTAATTGTTAATTTAGATTGATAACGATGAAGCTTTGGGTTGGGCGATATCGAGAGCTTTGTCTCATCCCCACAACGCACAGAAAGTTGTTCAAATTTGGCTGGGAAACCCGAAAATCGGCGAGTTTATGATTAAGATCACGAAATACGAGATTGAGGACCGAACCACTCCCGATTTAAGCCTGTTGTTAAAACAGGCCTTCACTGAAACAAATGATAACGAAGGTATGATCTCTAACAACTCTTCGATATTTTCATTAAAATTTGTTGTACTTTGTACAGAACTTTTCATCTCGGAAACAACCGTCAACTCTGTTCTTGGCCTCCTGAGCAATTGTCTCCAACGTCCAACAGATATTACCCTAACAATTGACAATTGCGCGAGTCTAGCTGCATACATTGCTTCTTCCATCTATAACGACATTACATCACTCAATGACAAACTGTTTCTCGCATTATTCCACTTGACCTGCAACATGCGCGAAGAGGAATACGAGTACCTTTCGAGGGACACTCTCTGGGAAGTGAAGACTGCGTGGCAGGACGCATTAGTCCTCATCGCTTCCAACCTAGATAAAGAGATTTTGTTAGCGCTCAGTTGCAAATGTGGAAACGTATTTAGAAACGCTGTCTTGGACGGTGAAATCACGCCGTTCGAATTGGACGGTATCGTCGAAATTGTTACCAAATATTTACTCTGTGTGGAAAAGAGCAAACCGTTGATTGTGGGCGAAATATTCAATTGCTTCATCGAAACGGACTCGCTTTCAAAGTGGAGGAAGCAGATAAATGCGATGGTGATGCTTGTGGAGTATTTCAAGGGCAATGCTTGCTGGGAACATCCGAAAAAAATTGAAAGTGTAGACATTGAGCCTGCAAACATCTTGAAATACTTTTCGTGGAAGTTGTTGGTGATTAAAACCCTGATTACTGAGACTAATAATGACGACGAAGATTCCGACGAGGATGTGGAGGAGAGTGAGAAGAAACAATGTGCCAATCGCATTGTTAAACTCCTCGATGCACCGGAAGAAGTTCTATTAGTCTTGTTACAGGATTTGGTCGCATTCGACAACATTTTAGTTAATTATACACATGTAGGTATATTACCTTTAATAATTCAGCATTGTTCTAATTGGTTGTGAATTGTAGCTTAAGCATTATGACGCATTACAAGATTTGAACAAAGTTTTCACTGAGAAATTTAAGGAATTATTTGATTTGGATAAGGGAATGAAAACTTCTTTTGAAGAGAAATTGAAGGGTAAACTTGTGCAGTCTAATGATGAAAGCTGGTGTATTCCGGTGTACAAATATTTCGTAAAAATGAAGAAGGAACGAGTTTCCTCGGTTTATAATAATTTAATTAAAGACGTGAATGGGGAGATGCGAATGCAGTTAACACAGTCGTTTAGCAAGAATCGCGAAATCACGTTTGATGACGCCATGCAGAGAGTGCAGACGATTGAGGGGATTGTACGCCTGAGATGTTTGCTGCACTGTGAGGAAATTGATGTTCAAATCGCCGAAGTTTTCGGGACCATAGAAAAATTAAAACTGGAAGTGGACTTCAAAAATTGGGGGAACATGCAACTCATTATTGAAATCGCTCGGCTCTGTACCGAGTTGATAAAGAACAACAAAGCGTCAAATGTTTCCAGACGTTACTGGGATTTTATTGTTATTAATCTAGGAAATTGGAGCACCGAGTTACAGAAGATCAAAAGTGACTTTACTAAACTACAAGTAAATTACATTCCATTCAATTTAATGATTTAAGTTAATTACTGTATTATTCCAGGTCACCTCATTCATTACAGCCATTTCCAACTTGTTCATAGCTGTAAGTGATCACATATCCCTCTTAAAGGGCGAAACACCCCCCAGTAAATACGTCGACGAGTGGGAAAATGTGTTTGTGAGGAGTATTACTTGTGACCTGGTGAACACATGGTTGTACGTGTCCACGGAACTTGCCGGGATGAAGACACGTGCGATCACATTGCAACCATTCTTCCAAGAGTTCGGCCATGTTATAAAATATCTCCGACCAACTTATGTGTTCGATTCTCGCATAGAACAAATGCCGAGATGGTCCGTCTTGTTGGAGACATGTTGCGTGTTACTCACCAGCTCCGAACATGCGTTGCAACTCTGGAGCCATCACATGCTGAAAGTTTTGTCCATTGGGTTTATCCAAGTGGACGAAATTGCTGTTGAGACAAATACTCCACACGAGAAGGGATTGGTCTTTGAACAGTTCAAGGATTTGCTGGTCGAAACTCACAATATTGTGTCAACTATGCTACTTGAATTCAAGTAAGTTCTTTATATTGATTGTTATATTGATTTATTAATATTTCTATTACAGATTAGGCGAAGATAGTTGTAGAGTAGAACCGTTTACAGATTCTTACACCTACACCTTTGCTTACCTCCTACTCTGGGACATTCTGCTCCATTGCTGCGAGAAATCGTCGCGGCAGCTTAGATTCCAATACGCAGATTGGTTGAAGAACGAAGACTTATTGAGCAGTCTGTTGTCCAGTATTTTCAAGCTGATGCCGTTTGAAGTTTTTCAATCTGACAGTGCCAAATCTCCGGTGGGCAATTGGTTTACGGATAAAGTAAATTTGTCCCTTGAAGGTAACATTTAATCTCATCCACGAAGATTTTATTTATCTCGACGTGTTCGTTATTTAGAGCCGATTACGAGCGAAAAAATCGGGCGGCTGGACTGTTCCGTCTATGCCTCAACTCTTGCCCAACTTCCAGCTTCGGTTAGACAATGGTGGGCCGACGCAGAGACGAAAACTTCCCAAATCGTGGAACATGTCACTACCACATACGTTTCGCCCTTGCTGTGCAACCTGGAACTGGAAGACGTCACCAAGCATGAAAATAAATTCAAGAATATGATTGTATGTTTACCATTACTGAATATTTTACACTTATTTTAACCAAAATATCGTTTTAGATTAAAGTACATCCAACCATACGAGAAGTAGTCGCGATTTACACAGTCGACGAGGCACAAATGGAACTTTTCATCACACTACCACCGAATTATCCACTGGGGGGACCGGATGTGGATTTAAGTAGACAAATTGGAGGCTTGCCTCATAAACAATGGTTGATGCAGTTACGGATGTGCGTTTTGCACCAGGTATGTACATTGATTTCATCAATTTCAATAAAGTCGCTCAATTATTCTGTAATTCATTAGAACGGCCGCATTTGGGATGCGCTATGTATCTGGAATAATAACCTGGACAAGAAATTCGACGGCGTCGAGGAGTGCTATATTTGTTTTGCTGTTTTGCACCCGGGAACTTACCAACTGCCGAAAGTGTCGTGCAAGACGTGCAGGAAGAAGTTCCACGCCGCTTGTCTGGTATGTTACTACCTTCGTTCGATATGCAGATGATAAAATAATATTTTCCTTTTCAGTACAAATGGTTTAGCACGAGTAATAAGAGTACATGTCCCATCTGCAGGAACTTATTCTAACAATAGCAGTAATAATCCAGGTAATGATTATTTCAAAAGTAATAGAATTTTTTATTCAATTTTATTTTAATTTTTATTTCGTGTACATAATGTCAGAAAAAGTGTTTTTATTCTGAAAAGAAATAAAAATATATTAGAATATGTGTCAATTTTGGCCCAACATAAGGAATATTTCATACTTCAGGGCCTAAAGTACGACCCATCAGCTCCCCAGTGTAAACCTTAGTAAATTTGTCTATGTGTAGATAGATAGACAAAATCCCAGACAACTACTCGTTCGGATCGTATTGATTTCAACATATATTTGGTTGCAATGGTGGTTACTCCCAATAACTCAAAGTAAAAAACGTAATGTTTGCTTAGTGCACTTCCAGATAACATTAGGAATATTTCCATCTTGATAACCCCCGCCAGACACATTTGAAGATTAATAAATCAACTCAATCAACTTTTGCCCTTGCAAAAATTGGTTATCAGATTCTATAGTTTGGGGACCTTGGATTAGTATTGTACTTATGTTAGTGTACTTAAGCTGCAGAAACTGTTTGGTAGGAATGCCTGATAAGTTTCACCGGTGTAAACTATCCAGTTAACCAACTTAACTATGCTGCGTAGTGGGTATAATTTGGGAAATGCCGCGGTATGAAAATTTTTTTCTACTTGAGCATCAAAAAACAGTTTGTTTTTCACTCTAAGTAGTGCGTAAAATGGCACTTTTTTACTACGCCTATGATCCGTATTTCAAAGCTTCGCTCGTACATCAAAGAGATCTCCTTCACGCACTAGTTGCAAAAAGTTCTATTGTATAAAAGGCAGAAACTCGACTAAATTTAGTTTAGTTATGAGACATTACCAACTGATGGTAGTATTATGCCATTAGGGTAATATTTAACAGCATAATTGCCTAATTACAAGGGATTAAGGTAATTAAGGTAGAAAATATTCAAATTATGTGCAGAAATTTATGAAATATGAAATGTATTTCTATAAAGTTTTCATTTTATAAGTCTTCATACAAAAATTGTGGTATCCATAAAACTATTTGCAATTTCACAAAGAAATAAATATAACAATTTATGAACAGATGGAACTCCTTAAATTAAATGTCTTTCTTGCAATTACTGCGAACCAGTTGACAAAAGCGCCAACAAGCCAGCTGTTGAACCAACGGACAGGACGTAGTTCACGGCTGGGGTGAAGCTGCGCAAAACGTAAAAGCTGGCGAAGATGATGATGGCCACGAATAGGGCGTTATTGTAGAAGATCGAGAAAGTGGTGGCTTCGAAGTCGGCGACTTCGTTCTTTTGCCACAAGATGCGCTCGTCTTTTTCCTTCTTGCTCATCTTCTTGTCCTCGGCCAGCTTCTTGGTGAGTTCGCGCGTGACCGCCTCCTCGCGCTTGACGGCGATCTTGTGCTTCAGCAGGAACTTGGTGTTGCGGTAAGCCATGGAGATGAGGTACGTGGAGAGCGCCGTGACGGCGATGAAGAGGATGAACGAAGAGTACAGGTCGATCATGTGGATGCGCCAGAAGAGCCAGATGGGCACGGCGGACACGATGAGGGCATTGCCGTAGAAGAGCGCCGACGACTTGGTGGACACGTTGCGGCTGAAGTCCTGCAGGAGAAGCTCCTCTTCCTTCGTGAAGCCTTTCTTGGTTTGTTTCGGTGGCATTTTTGTGTTTTTATGACTTAAACTCGTGGAGAAACCGGACACTCTTGACGTTAACGTCGATTATTATGTGAAACTTTCACGGGATGCAAACAACTGCGAACTTTTTCGTACGAGCTCGAAGAATGAAGTGTTCACGGTGCTCAGGAATTCGGACCACGACTCACGTTCGACTGGCCAACGCGAGTGGCGATGTGGTGTTGGAGAGTTCGTGGCAAGTTTATGTCATCGTGCGACGCCAACACTAACACGCCGCACAGCGACATCTCGGTCCAAATGTATAATTCTGTTAATAGATGTCGCCATGTGGCTTAAAATAACATTTCATCAAAGTGAAATTCATTCATTTTTGCATAAACATTGCAAAAGGAAATTGACATATAGGGACTATGAACAAATAACAAGTGCTTCGATTTCGAATCAACCCCTATTATTTTTTAAGGGAAAGTAGCCTAACTTGGGCCGCCATGATATTCAAATATACATAAAGTTTGTGCGATTTGCGATAGGCATATTGTTATATGTAGATACAGACGAGGTAAAAGAGTCGTATGTCGTCTAAACGATTTATTTATCACAAAGTTTACGTATTTAACTGAAATTTCCAATTACAGTTTGGAAAAGTTATGCTGGTTTGACGTTTGTGTATAATATAAGCATTAAATGTTGAAGTTATCCAAATTGGGCCGAAAACAGTTGCCTAAGTTTACGACAATGCTATTCTTTTGATAACAAAATTAAATAGAACTAGTATTTTCAAGTCGCAGTTCGATTGACATTTTTAAAACCTAAGAATAATAAGTACATGAAACTTAAAAAAACACAAACTACAAAATAAACTGGTGGTCATGATTTTGTCAGTGTGCAGTGCTACAAGCAAAAAGTTCTTTTGTTGTAATTGTTGTTAAGAAAGCTATTGGCCCAATTTAGAAAACCGGATTTTTCTGTTATAAATTATTTTAGAAAAATTCATTGAATGGTTTAATTTTTAGGGTACACTTGGTGAGTCTCTTTTTTGCAACTTAATTTTTATTGACACTTCTTGGTCCAAATTAAGCTACTTTTTTTACCATATTTTAACCCATTCTTTACCACTGTTCTCATTTGACGGACGGTAAGTACAATTTTGTGAATTTAAATTTGACGTTAATATAGGAACATTTATTTACTTTTTCCGAATAGAAATCTACTCCCGAACGAGTCTTCTAAACATAACTTTTTCACAAAAAACGTTAAATATTAAGAGTTATTAACAATTATTTATGGAAAAACCATGACTTTGGCAAAATTAATCCGGGAAGCAATGAGTTAAGGGCACTTAATAAAACCAAATTAATATTTTATCAAATTATAGTGCTAGTTATCTTGTATAAAAGAAAAAATATATATATACTGCACCAAAAAGCGTCGTTTTTTCACTCGCTTGCTTGCCTACGGCTCGTGTTTCAAAGCTTCGGCCTTTCATAAAAAAACCATCCTTTACGAACTAGTTGCAAAAAATACTATTTAAATTTATTTTTTCACATCTAATATTGATCCCTATGTAAAATTTTGAGAAATTGATTATGATTTATTGCTGATGTAATTTAGTTGGCGGGGTAGATTTCCACTCTTAAGTACATTTAAAATTAGCTATAATGTTGGGGTAGATATCGTCCTGTTCAAAATGTACAGTAATTCCTATGTTCTATATGAATTTGTAAAATTCTTAAATATTTAGCTTGTTTGTTTAAAAGTAATTGAACCATCTCATAACTTAAAGGGTACTCGTTTCACAATGCACCAATTTAAAGGAAATGCGAGTGTTCCGACTAGAATATTAAAAATAAATTAACATTGCAAGTATCTACTTGATTCATTTATTATTACAATTCTATTGCATTACAAATCTATTCTAATGACATACTAAAATATTTTTTTAGTACACTTCTAGATAATTATAAAAAACATTTGTACAGAGATTGTATTTAGATACAAGTCGGATTCTAAAATAAATAGTACGTAAATATAACTGACAGGCAATTGCCCATTTGAAAAACATAATTTCGATTACAATTACATAGTAAATAAACCCTTCGATAATTCTCCGTATAGAATTTGTGCAATCCGAATCAATTGTATGTCGATACAGAAATAATATTCGCCATAGTTTACAAGCACAGTCTCCACGACAATGCCACCCATTTTCACATTTAACACGCATCCAGTTACTGTAATGACACATTGCACTGTAAGTACTTGTTCATGTCCTTGCAGCAAAGTTGCACACACTCACGGTATTAAAATATACACAGGATGAATTAAGAATTAAGTTTGTTGTTGGTACCGATGATGTGGTTGGGAAGATGCGCCTGCAAGGCAAGTAAAACAAATTAATACAATCGTTGCATACTGTGCAATCAATCAATTTAATTCGATTTGAAAGCTTCACGTACCGCTATGCACATACAGTAACAATGCTTTCCAGTTAATCCAGGTGTTAGTTAGCAGCGAGCACAGCGCCAATCTTTTCTTATCTATCTCCTAAGTCCTAACATCCTTAAAATCCTATTGCGCCGAGTTTGTGTGCTCGGGATACTCCTCGTACTCATCTTCTCCGTCGTCGTAATCGCCTTCGTTGCCTCCGCCTTCATCAATGGGATCCTCCACTTCAAAGTCGTCTTTATTGTAACTATGTTGATGATAACTCGGCGGTGAAGGTGGCAGTAAGTCCTGTTAGTGACAAGTATTGCCGCAAATTCGTTAGACACAACATCTCTCATTTGCGCAGCGGTGTTTTAATTAAAGCAAACAGAATTCACACGAAGTTACAGTGCGTAAATATTACCTTTGGTGGTCTCCATCCACATCCTGGAAGAGGCAGTCCGTCACTGCCCAAAGGACAAGGAGCATCCAATCCGGGTACGCCCTGATCTCCTTTGTCACCGCGATCACCTTTTCTTCCACGCTTCCCGATTGGTCCCTAAAACAATTCCATAATTAAATATACATAATAATTTAGAAGAGTGCTAATGACTTACTGGATCACCCTTGTAGCCCTTGTCGCCCTTCGGACCCTACAACAAATCATTAGGCGCATAATGAGGGGAATAATGAGCAAGAGATTAAAACGATGATTAAACTCAAAAAGAAGCGCTCCAAAGGAATGGAAAAGTTACGCGAACTGAAAGTGAAGTTAATTTCACACTTAACACTCCGATTAGAATAAGAGTAGAAGAATATTTCGGAGATGGCTCCGAATATGAGTCGGAATCGGAATAGGCCCGGGGGAATGAATTAATGGAGGTGTCGACGTTAATGAAGCGCACGAAATGCGGCGGAACGTTCGTCCGGCGGAGCATTTCTCCTCGTAAGTTAATAGATGTACGAACGGGAGAGATGCGGGTCGCTTTAATTAGTGTCGTTAGTAGTACCTCTTGTCCTGGTATGCCGTCCGTGCCCTAAAATTTATAGAGACAAGCATAAATCCATTGTGTTAATTACGCTCAAACACTGGATTCGGATCGTTACCGAACTGTGAACTTGTGGTTGTGTTATTAAATGAACGAAACAACTTCTCAGCTACTTGACTTTTGTTATGTCTGTCACCGCAGCAATTAATTTGGAAAAGTTTGATTTTGCAATTATCTTTGATGTGTTCTATTGTCTATGGAGCGAATTAGATGAACAACTCACTGGAAGTCCTGGATCGCCTCGTTCGCCCTTGCTTCCCGGCTCGCCTTGAGCGCCCTGGAAATCCCAAGCGATTTCGCGCGACAAACAAAAACAGAAAACACACAGTGATACAACAATCAAACGAAAGAGCCGTAACTAACTAAAGCGAACACCCGACGTGTTAATCTATTGTTAATTGGCGATCGAAGCGAATGTGAACAAAATTAACTTACTTTCATGCCGTCTAAACCGGGCGGTCCCTGCGGAAAATCAAACAGAGAACAAGTGTGTAAAAAATGTGAAAACCAAAAAACCCAATTTTGTGCGTTTGTGAAGTAGTGGGCGAGTGATAACAGTGCGTGTGATCCAGTAAAACATGTTTAAATTTAGAGAAAATCAAAGTTGTGCTCTGGTGCAATTAGCATGCAGACAAATCATAACAATTCGTGCAAAACTAAAAAAGAACTAAAAATAATCAAACGTTTTAATACCAACATGATGCTTCGGTTGCTGAAAAGCTAAAAAAAGCACGAACAATAGAAAATTTGCATAGAAATAAAATAATTTCGCTCGACAATAAAATCTCCAATTAATATTTACCCTACATTATGCAAATTCTCGATCGATAGGTAAAATTTCACACTGAACAGAACAACACACACGTGACGTGACGTTAAAGTAAACAACACACTATTATTTGTTCAGTTTGTAATTTTTATACAGCACATGCACAAACATTTATTCTTTCGTACATGTTAAAATTGGTACATCGAAGCTTAAACGTCATTTATCATTGTTTTATCTTCCGCATCATCATCATCACCTCTCTCATTATACATTTTCGCTTGCATCTCGCAGCTTTTCCAAAGTCATCGTCCCCGCTTACAATCTCCAATCGCATTTTATTAACGAATAAATCTCTTGGCGTTATGGAACGTACGGCATTATCGTAATCATTTTACATGTAAATATATTATATTACAATTATTATTGTTTCGTACTCCTTGGCATTTCATAAATCGCTTCGTTCGCGTGGATCTTTTCGTTTCTTCTTTAGTCGTCGACTTTACATGATATATTTGTACAACTTTTAATTAAAAATTAAATTAATTACTGGATAAATATATAAATCAGTCATAATTTAATTACAAAAATTACAAATCTTCATCTCGCTCAAGCGATCGAGGCGTGAATTAAGAACCATTATGAATCTACGTCTCAAATACATGTCTAAATATATTTCTAGAATTCGATATTTAATGAATGATATTTCGACGATGCTGATGATGTCTAGTGAATGATAATTCAAATATAAAACACCTAAAATTAAAGATTCAACATTGATTCTTCTGTATATTTATATATTACAATGATCATAATTTCATCCTCTGCAATCAACTTTACGTTAATCGTCTTTCGGTCGTCTCTACTATGGCAATGTACCGAAACTTATGTTACGCATGGTTTTTATACAATCCTTATGATAATTATAAATTAATTAATATTAGAGTATAATTACCAGAATGTTGTTTATCAATTACAATTATTCATTAAGTCTGTAATGTCAATAATATTTCGTTTTTCGCGTTTTATAATAAATAGATAATTGGCAAATATGCTGCATCATTTTCAACTTGAATATCAAAATCGTGACCGAAACTCCAACGTCCTGTCGTCGTCATGCTATCATTATCAACTATCGTTTATAATTTCGTGTATTCCTAGTATTCGTGTAGGCCCAGATGGCAATCTAGCACTCGATTTGGCAAGGTTCGGTTTGCTTTGTGTCAAATTACATATAGGTTCATGGTTCCAGTTTGGCATCGAACAGATATTGGCATCGGATTTTAACTTTCTTGTAACTCGTAAATGAACGTCGTCCAAATGAAAACATGCTCAATTACCATGTCTTAAGTACTGCTGCTGTCTGTGCGACCGGATTGTGTTAATACTTGTTAGTGATTTTAGTAAACGAGTGTGTCCTTCATACAAATACGGATAATATCACTTATTTATACAATTTAGAATATCATTTCTCAACTTTCGCACGTGAGCGGCTGTCACTCCGATGTCACCCCTGATGGAAATCGTGTCGCAGCTTGCGCGCGTTGATTCAACTTGACATTCGTTTAATAATAAGGACGGTACAGACATTGAACGTTTCGCTATCGGTTTGTTTGTTCCGAGTTTCCATCATAGATACATCGCGCTTTGCGTTGCGTCGAGTTTTCCTTGCGTTCGGATGTTCGTTTCGTACTGCGGCACTTGTCTTCGTTATCAACTTATTCGTCGTTTTGCGTCTCGTTTATCCTTGCGATCGCTCGGCATTAATGCGTTACATAATCGTCGAGCGGTGGTCGCGGCGATCGTCACTCCTCCTTAAACCCATGCGTGAGTACATCGTGTGCAAACATTTTTTTCAGTCAAACTTAGATCAAAGTCAGAACAATCTACGATCCATAGATACGTGATGCGCGCGACGCCAGTTAAACGTAACAATCCAATGCTTATCCATCTCCGAAAACTTCCAAAAGCGGCCGAAAACTGGCAAACTTAGGCGACTCGCAACTAGTTTTGCCGAGTCAAATTTACCATTTACCGTCGATTTATGAAGTTTAAGACGCATAAATTACTGTTATTAGTGGAGTTAATGAGTTAGTACTGTGTTAATCAGACAACAAACAATATTATTCACGATGTTAGTCAAATGCTTGGTCGTCGTCTGGATATTTAAAAATCATTTAGTCGCGATCGAGCTTCCGTTAAGGTTTTGTTGAACAGCTGGTTAAATCACTGCATTGTTCGGTTAACTCGGTTCTGGCCGCTTTGTATTACGTTTTTGCTTGGTATTAATATGATATTTATTTATCGATTAAAACTGCAAAACGTTAAATTTGTGTCTAGAGATAGTGCGGTTTTCTTACCGTTGGACCTGGCTTGCCGAAATCGCCTGGTCGCCCGCTTTCCCCGCGCAAACCCATCGGACCCTATAATAAAATGCCACAAAATTAGTTTAGTTTCTTTTAACATGCTGCTATTTCACCAAACACCAAACACAACGACTCTTGCGGTAAACTTACAGGTAACCCCATTGGTCCTGGATCTCCCCTAATACCCTTTTCTCCCTGTAAATTTGGAAAACCGGATTAAGAAGTCCTTAAGTGGTTGCATTTTATGGTTATTACCGGTTCGCCCTTTAGGCCATCCATACCCCGATCACCTTTAATGCCGGGCGGTCCTTGAAGACCGGGAATACCAGGTGGGCCCGGGGGACCTGGAGGTCCTACAATCTACATTAGAAACAAAAACAAATAGATTAAATATACATTATAACAATATTAACCATTTTAAGACTCCACAATGACAATTGTGTTTCTTTGACTTTGTTTTC
>JARRAA010015314.1:0-29577 GCA_030557295.1 Ecitodaemon sp. MM-2014 | reverse complement strand
GCCGTGCGGCTCACGGTCGACGCGCGCCGCAAGAGCCGCTCGGCCGAGCGGCAGCCGCCGCACGTCTCGGTGCGCGGCGCGAGCGACGCGCTCGTCGCGCCGCACCGCTCGACGATCCGCGACCACCGCGACTCGCTGGAGCTGGTGGCCGCGCACGCCGTCAGCACGACGCGCCGCATCAGGGACATCATCCGCTCGGCGGACGCCGTCGATCCCGAGTACCCGACGACGCAGATGGTGATCGACGCGCCGGCGGAGGCGCGCGACTTCCCCAACGTCAACTTCAAGGCGGTCGCCGACGTCTTCACCGAGCTGTACCGGCCGGAGAGGCCGTGGAGGATCTACGAGCGCGAGGCGACGCCGACGCCGTCGACGCGCGCGCCGCCGCCGCCGCGCGCGGAGAACTTCCTCGAGCAGAAGCCGGCGGCGAAGGTGATGGGCGCGCCGGACGCGGAGGCGAACCAGACCGGCAAGGACTTCGCCGTGCATCGCGTGCACTCCCTGCTGGACGTGCTGAAGAAGGACGAGAGCCTGATCAGGCTGTTCACGAAGTGCACGCAATAAGAGGGGGGCGGGAGGGGGGAGGGAGAGGGAGGTGCAAGCATACGCATCGCGTTTGTCCACGCCCCTCCTTGTCAAGTGTGTCATTATTTCCAGTTTCCCGTCGCTTCCTCCTACATATCTCTATATATAGTACTCATTTCCGTTTCTGTTTAATAAATTAATGCTAGATTCGCGTAAACTATGAACATGGCATACCTTCCTGCGTCTGGCCCCGTCTCCGCACTCGGTCTCTCCTGCGAAGGGGGCGGTCGAGGAGCGCGAGGCGGGAGAGGGGGGTGGAGGAACGGAGGGCGGTGGGCTGGAGACGCGCCCGCTTCGCTTTACGTCATGTGATCGGTGCGCGCGCTCGGCGCCGTCGCTCGCCGCGCGCTAGAGATGGTTCTGCAGGAAGGAGAGGAGCGTCGTCTCGTAGTGCTTGCTCGCGTCGAGGTTGCGCAGCGAGTGGCGCTCGTTCGGATAGATTTGCAACTGATACGGCTTGCCGGCCTTGACCATGCTGTTTATCAGTTGACTAGTGTGATAAAAGTGCACGTTCTCGTCGATCAGTCCGTGGATGATCAGCAGTCGGTTTTCTCTGGAACGGAGAAACGCACACATTTCACTTTAGGGGATGTATTAAACGCTGCTATTCTGTATCAGAATTCGAAAAGTTGGTCCGAATCGATTGAGCGGTTCAAGAGATACGGAGTGTTTTCGAAGAAAAGTCATAATTAAGTAAAAGAGTACTTTGAGGTGAGTTTTCTGGCAGTGAAAATTGACATGGAGAGAAACCACTATATACGTTTCATGCGGAAGGCTTCCTTCTATCAATTAAGAGCAAAATTATTTAAATCGGACCACTGGTTCGAAAGTTACAGAGGGTTTTCGAAAAAACATTCTGCGAAAAACTACAAATTCAGTGAAACTTAACTTTGGGGGTGACTTTTAGGGGGTTGGCAATATACTTAAGGGGTGTAATATACATCAAACGAAAGGGGCTGTTATTCTGTATCAGAATTCGATAAGTTTGTCCAAATCGATGGAGTAGTTCAAGATATACAGAGTGTTTTCCACGAAAATTCATAATTTTGCAAAAGTTTACTTTGAGGGGAGTTTTCCGGTAGTGAAAATTGGTATGGAGGAAAACCAATATATACGTTTTATAAAGTACTCCCCCATCTTCCAATTAAGGGAAAAATTGTCTAAATCGGACAACGGGTTAGAAAGTTACAGAGTGTTTTCGAAAAAATCATGTGCGAAAAAATCCAAATTTGGCAACCTTAACTTTGAACACATCTTCCTACATTTCCACGAAACCACGAGAAAATCCAAGATATACATTTCAAGGAGGATCTACTCCCCTATCAATTACAAAAAACTTCATTAAAATGTGACCCGAAATGGAGAAGTTACAGAGTGTTTCCGAAAAAGTTTTCGGTGGAAATTCTCAAATTTAATAAACCTGAACTTTGGACGCATTTTCCGAAGCTTCCGCGAAGAATTCGGAAAATCCAAATGGTACGTTTAAAAGAGACACCATTCCTCTACCAAGTAACGAAACGATCATCAAAATACCTCCACCAACAAAGAAGATATAGGGCGTTTTCGACCAAACTTCACTTTTCTCCAAAAACCACACCCCGAGCCAGTCCCCTCCCCCATCTAACCCCATCCGCTCCAGGAATGACCACATGCGAAAATACTCACTCTTCAGGAAATTTATTAATATAATTCAACACGGATCCCTCGTCGTAGCCCTGCTGGTTGTTCTCGGGCAGGTCCATGTACCTCTCCGTGTAGCCCGTGTCGTAGAGCATCCAGTTCGTGACCGGCGCGCCGGCGATCGCCAGCTTGAACACGTCGGGATGCTGCACCAGGCCCATCAGGCTGAGGTAGCCGCCGTACGACCATCCGTGGATGGCGACGCGCTGCAGGTCGACGTAGCCGAGGCTGGCCGCCAGCCACTTCAGCACCTCGACCTGATCCAGCAGCTCCACGGTGCCCATCCGGCCGCGCAGATAGCTCTCGAACTCGATGCCGCGGTGCTGCGAGCCCCTGGAGTCGATGGCGACGACGCAGTAGCCGCGCGCCGCCAGCATGTGCATGCGCAGCTGGCGCATGCCCTTGAAGGCGTTGGACACCAGCTGCACCTCGGGCCCGCCGTACACGTTCAGCACGGTCGGGTAGCGCTTGCCCTGCTGGAAGCCGTGCGGCTTGAACACCATCGCGTACAGCGTGTGGCCGGAGGCGATCGTGTGCGTGAACAGGTCGGGGCAGTACTTCTTGCTGAGGGGCGGCCCGCTCTCGAGCAGATAGCCGAGCGGCGTGAGCTCGACGCCCTCGACGGTCCAGTCGGTGTGCGCCACCTTGAACACCTGGCACGCGGGTATGTTCTCGATGTTGCTGTAGACGGTGACGAGCATCGAGCACTCCTCGTTGAAGTCGCACGCGTACGAGTAGCCGGGCCTGGTGAGCAGGCGCACCTCGCCGGGGCGGCGCAGCGACACGACGTAGAGGTGCTTCTCGAGCACGCTCTCGCGCAGCCCCATGAAGTAGACGAGCTGGCGCTCGGCGTCCACCCAGATGTCCGACGCGAGCACCTCCCACTCGCCGTGCGTGAGCGCCACCTTCTGCAGCAGCTTCGGGCGCAGCGAGACGTGCTCGACGGGCTCGACGAGGCCGTTCGCGTGCGGCGTGGTGCGCGCGACGACGAGGTACAGGTGCCGGAAGCCGGTCTCCTCGCTCGCCCAGATGAAGCGCACCTGGCGCTCGCCGCCGGCGGGCAGGAAGACGAGCAGGTCGTGCACGTTCACCCACGCGCGCGCCTCCTCCGCGTAGACGACCTGCACGACCGGCGCGCCGGCGTCGGCGCCGGCGCCCTCGCCGTACATCGGCAGCGCCTCGGTGAAGTTGCTCAGCGAGAGCAGCACCAGCTCGAGGCGCTTCTGCCGCCGGTCGAGCAGCTGCATCCAGACGTGCGCCGCGTCGGGCGTCCAGCCGGCGCGCACCACGTACTCCGCCCACGGGAAGAGCGCGCGCACGCTGAACTGCAGCTCGAGCATGACGATGTCGGTGATCTGCTGCGCGTCGCCGACGCGGAACTCGATCAGCTTCAGGTGGCTCTTCGAGTTCGCGCAGCCGGCGCGCGGGAAGCGGAACTCCTCCACGTCGCCGCCGTGGTCGGCCTGCGACGAGGGGAAGCAGAAGATCTTCACGTCGCCGTCGTCGATCTCCTCGTAGAGGATGCGGTAGACGCCGAGCGCGCACGCCGGCTGCCACCAGTAGCCCTGGTAGCGCGAGAACTCCTCCTGCATGACGTACGACGGCACGCCGGCGCACAGCGGGTCGTCGGCGAGGTTGCGCCCGCCCTTGTGCGCGTACGTCAGCCGCTCGTTGCAGCCGGACACCGTGTGCGCCACCCAGATGTCCTGGTTGCACACGTAGGCGACCAGGTCGGGGTTGGAGGGGCATATCTGCGGGTTGAGCTTCGCCCCGGAGGCGGTCGATATTCGCAGCTTCGTGGGGAACAGCGGGCCGGCCTGGAAACGAGGCGGATTTCATTTTTAGGTTTTCGATAGAAAATTGTTAATAACTTTGTGACTAATTCAGATAAACAAATCATTTTTTCACTGAAAGTTAGCTGTTTTTAGGGGCTATCGCTATATTTGAAAATAAAAGTCGAATGTCAAATGGTTTAAAGGTTATGAGCAAAATTAGGTTAACTTTTAGGTTATCGATAGAAAATTGTTAATAACTTTGTGACTAATTGAGATAAACAAATCATTTTTTCACTAAAAGTTAGCTGATTTCATGGGCTATCGCGGAGTTTTTAAATAAAAGTCAAATGTCAAATGGTTTAGAGGTTAAAAGCAAAATTAGGTTAATTTTTAGATAATCGACAGAAAATTGTTAATAACTTTGTGACTAATTAAGATAAACAAATCATTTTTTCACTAAAAGTTAGCTGATTTCATGGGTTATCGCTGAGTTTTTAAATAAAAGTCGAATGTCAAATGGTTTAGAGGTTATGAGCAAAATTAGGTTAATTTTTAGATAATCGACAGAAAATTGTTAATAACTTTGTGACTAATTAAGATAAACAAATCATCTTTTCACTAAATGGTGCCTGATTTTATGGGCTATCGCTGAGTTTTTAAATAAAAGTCGAATGTTGATTAGTTGAGAAGTTATGGGCAAAAATTAAAAATTTCCCCAAAAAAATTATAAAATTGTAACTACTGAACGAATCGACATAATTGAACGATTCCTTCACCGGAATCTAATACTCACTGAATATCCATTGTCAATGCATTGAAACAAACTGCTATTGGCAGGGAAAACGATTTTCCCAGACTCCGAGTGTATCTCGTACCAGTTGATGCCCCAAGTGGCAAGACGCTTCCGCTCCCATAACAACTGCTCCTCCCTCGAGTACCTGCTGGCAGACGAAACCGTAGGAAAGTTGGATTCGATCACGCAGTGCCACTGCAAAGTGAGTGAGGCGTTCGGCGAGTCGTTGGGCACATCGGCGAAGAGCAGCGTGCTCTCCCAGCCATTCTGGGGCGTGCTGAGAAAGTAGATGCGCGTGCGGCCGTCCTGCAGGTTGCGGAACGAGACGTTCGTCGGCACCATCGTCGACAGGCTGGACAGCTGCCGGCGCAGGTCGGTGACGACGTTCTTCAGCTCCGACCAGGAGAGCTTGCAGTCGGCGCTCTCGGCGTCCATCGGTGCGGCGGGCGGTTCGGCGGGCGCGAAGTCACTCGGCGGCGTCAGCAGGCGGTCATCGTCGCTCGCACGTGGGCGCGTCTTCAGCACGGCGGCATCTCGCGCTCCGGTGGAAGAGAAACGCTCGCGACCCAAATACGAACCAAAAATGCAGCCGCCTTAACCTCACACTCTGCGCACACTCGAGTGACAAGCCTCGAGCGAGCGTTTTGCCAAGTCGCGCGCGTCCGCCGCGATGATTCTGCAACTATCGAGGGCGAGGACGTTAAACAAGCCATGGTTTATTTATTTCGGGGGCGCGCGCGCGGTTCTTTATGCATTGTTGCGAAAAACAAATGACGAACTCACCGATTGTTTAAAATGCCTGAGCGCCGTATGCAACCCAACGAACGTCGCACGCTAAAACAATCATATTGATCAAGTCAATAACAATTAACGGTTTATATACTGTAACTAATAAAGATTAATTTATTCGTTAATGTTTTATTGTTATTTGTTGTTTTATTAGAATTTTTAATGTATGTGTTAAAATTTTTAATGTTTTTAGTTAATATAAAACACGCAATCCCAGGCAACCAAATATACACCAAACAATTCATTCAAAAACACTGCGCAAAACCACAATAAGCTATTGTTATTGCACAAATTAATTTATTAGAAACCTCGCACAATAAGTTCCTGCTTGGAACTATATTATTCTGATGTTTATGTGGTCACTTCGTCCTGTATCCCAAATATCCTCTTGATATACCAGCATAACAGGTACAATGAGCTGATTGTACTGCTCCAGTATTATTGATGATCATTTAATAATTTCAAATTTAATCTCTGGGAATGTTTATCCTAAAGTTTAAAAACAATTCTGCAATTACATGTTTACATATAATTACGAAACGTGCAACCTTGGCAACCCAATATGCACCAAACAACTAATTCAAAAAATACTGCGCAAAACAACAATAAACTAATGACAACACGGAAAATCCTTTATTAAACAAACTCGCGCAACAAATTCCCACATAAAACGTTATTATTCTGACATATATTCCGTAATTTCGAGGCGTTTTTTCCAATTCACATCATTCCAACCTAAAACCGTGCGCTTCGTCCTTGCTGCGCGCATGCATTCCACTAAATAACAAAAAGGTCATCCAAAAAGCAATCAAACAATGTCCTTAAAACGCGCCGTAGCATCCCTTGGACGCCTCACAACAAGGACAATAAATCGCCGGAACAAAACCAATGAGTTTCGAGCGATTCCGTTGATAGTTTCAAGAAATCTCCACACTTCGAAGCAGCTATGGGAGAACAGCCCCGAGAAGCCAGCAATATCGAGCTTGGACCCAGTCACGCCCGTAAGGCTCATAGAAAAAGTGCCATTGGGAAAGCTCGAGGGTAAAATGCAACTAATCTACACCTGCAAAATATGCTCCACCAAGAACATGCATCACATATCCAAGCTCGCCTACCAGCAAGGCGTAGTCATCGTGACGTGCAAGAGATGCGAAAATAACCACTTAATCGCCGACAATCTCAACTGGTTCACCGACCTGGACGGCAAGCGGAACATAGAGGAGATCCTCGCGGAAAAAGGCGAAGTTGTGAGGAGATTAAGCATGGGCGACAGCCAAGAGTTCATTGCGAATGACGACAGCACCAAAAAGCAAACGTAACTAGTCGCAAACCGATAAGGAAAACGAGACGACGCGCGCATAATAATAATAAAATGGTTATTGTCACTTTACAAAACTTACAAAGTACGAAATGTTGTAATAAAGTACAAATTTCTATAAAATTCTATAAAACATTAGAAAATATTCATATCGTTGGTATTCTTATCAACTAATGGCACTTACAATTGCAATCTGCGGTCGTTCACGTTGCGGGCATCCACAACTTGCAATCTGAGTCTTTACAAGCAACTTTTCGCGCGCGTTTTGTGGTTTTCGAGTTGATAAGGCGCGGCGTCGTCCGAAACGCCCTCGAACGTCGTAAATTCTAGTCAAATATTTGGATAACGTGTATATGTTGGGTAAAATATGTAAATGCTTATGTTTACGCTGGAAATCTTATCACTCTTAATCGAAAGGCACATTTCATGACGTCGTTTCGCATAAATTTAGTTTGAGAGTAAAGGAATACTGTAGTAGCGAAGTAATTCGTCATTAATCGACTAAAGTTTTGTCGATTTGCGTGGATCGAGTTGGGGAAATGTTTTTTCGACGCTTTACAGCATGGAGAATTGTTTTTAAAGTTGGTTAACATTACTTGTTACTAGTTTTGTAAGAAATTGTGGTTTGTGACTTTGACCGTCCGCCATTTTGTTATTCGTAAAGATTCTTCAGTGAAATTTACACTAAAATGTTCTCAAGGTCTCGAAGTTTAAGAATCTTTTAAGTTTTTTGAGTTTTGTTAAGTAGTTTCTTCACAATTTGAAGTTAAAACCAGATAATCTCAAGAAAGTGAACTAAAATTGATTCGATTTACTTTAAGCGTCCGCCATTTTGTTAATTTTCAATATTATCGCCTCAACTTTCCGCAATAATATTCTCAATGCATCCTAGTTTAAGGATCTTTTTAGTTTCTTGAGTTTTGTTAAGTAGTTTCTTCACAATTTGAGGTTAAAACCAGATAATTTCAAGAAAGCGAACAAAAATGGATTCGATTTACTTTAAGCGTCCGCCATTTTGTTAATTTTCAACATTATCTCCTAAACTTTTCGCAATAATATTCTCAGTACATCCTAGTTTAAGGATCTTTTTAGTTTTTTGAGTTTGGTTAAGTAGTTTCGTCACAATTTGAGGTTAAATTCACAAAATCTCTGAAAAGCATCTAATGTTGACTTCTTCCCTACAACTTGCCGCCATTTTGTCATTTTCTAGAATTTTCCACTGAATTTTTCACCAATATGTCCTGGACACCTTCCAGTTTAAGAATCTAGGTAGTTTTATGGATTTGGTCTGGTAGTTAGCACACAATTTGAGTTTAAATTTACAGGACTTCAAAATGGCGTACAAAATTCACGCTTTCAACTTTAACCCACCGCCATTTTGTCAATTTGCAACATTTTCGATCAAACATTTCAGTAATAGATCCTCGTTACCTTCTGGTTTAAGAAGCTTTTTAGTATTTTGAGTTTTGTCCAGTAGTTTAGTCACAATTCGAAGTTAACCCCACTAAACCGCAAAAAAGTTCTGAAATCCTCACGCTCATCTTAAAACACACGCCATTTTGTTATTTTTCAATATTTTCGACCAAACTTTTTAGTAATACATCCCCGATACCTTCCAGTTTAAGAACCTCTTCAGGACTTTGAGTTTTGTCCAGTAGTTTAGTCACAATTCGAGGTTAACTCCAATAAACCGCAAAAAGCTACTGAAATAGTCACGGCCATCTTAAAACATCCGCCATTTTGTCACTTCTCCACATATCCGACTAAAATTTTCACCAAAACAAACCCTTGACCTTCCAATACAATAATTCCTTTCCTCCTTTCCATTTCCCCTACTATCTTTTCCACAATCCAAGGTCAAACACACAATAACTTACAAAACTTTCAAAAACCTCGAAATGTCACTCTAAAACCTTCCCCAAAACGCTCAACCCACCCCTAAAACAACCCTGTCATGTCGTACGCCTTGGCGCAAGCAGCGCCGCAACGAAACAAACAAAAAAACAAACAAGAGAGAGACAGAAAAACAAACAAACATAACCCCGCCCCCCGACCTCCAACCAAAGTCGTCCGCCGCTCGACTAGACTCTTAAACTCTTTTTGGCTTGCTGATAACCGCGTACTCCGTGTCGTTGAACGACCGGTGGCTCACCTGCGTCTCCTTCTTGCGGACGAGCGCGTACCCCAGGTGCGAGTCGTCCGCCGGCCGGACGCCCTCGAGCGCGTGCACCTCGTCGTACTCGTTGAGGGCGGGCGCGACGGGCGCGGCGCTCGAGTTCGCGCGCACCTGCTTGTAGCCGGCGAGGTGCAGCTTGCCCGACGAGCCGAAGAAGTTCAGCTTGTCGTAGCTCTCCGGGTCGTCGTCCTCCAGCTCGGTGATGACCTTCGGCGCGGCGGAGACGCTCCCGCCGCCGCCGACGGTCGCGCACGTCCTCGAGCCCCAGGAGACGTAGTCCTCCTCGTAGTTGTCCTCGATGTGCTCGCTGTGCTTCACCTCGTCGGTGCCGAGCGTGCGCCACGCCCGGTCGCGCACCTCCACCTCGTCGTACTTCGAGACGAACTCGTAGTCGACGTCGTGGCCGCGCGCCGCCGCCGGCGCCGGCGGCGGCCGCTTCCTGGGCGGCTTCTGCGGCGCCTTGAGCTGCAGCCGCTCGCACATCTCCTGCGAGAACTGCTCGACGTCCTGCAGCGACGTGGAGGTCGTCGGCGACGGCGGCAGCGGGCTGCGGCTGCGCGCCTCCATGCTCAGCACCGCCTGCAGCTGCTTGTCGCCGCAGTCGAGGCTGCCGGCCGGGTCGGCCTTGAGCAGCTTCTTCATCGACTTCATCTTCATCGTGATGTAGCTGCGGAAGTCACGCAATCGTCAGCGGCGATAATCGAAGCGGCGCGAACTCACCGGAATATCTCCTGCTCGTTGGAGTGCTCCAGCAGGAACTTGCCCTCGCCCGAGTCGCACTTCCGGCCCGCCTCGAACGTGAACTTGCCGCTGCTGTAGCCGTAGCGCCGTATGAACTGGTAGGGCCAGGTGTACAGCAGCGAGTTGTCGCCCGCCTCGCGCAGCTGCACGGCGGCGGGCGTCAGCGCCAGCACGTAGATCTTGGCCAGGAGGCCGCACCGCACCGACGCGTCGGTCTCCACCAGCCGCACGCTGAAGACGCCCTCGCCGGTCGAGCAGTACAGGTCGTTATCCTCCACGAGCGTGGTGATCTTCGACGCGGCGTCGCGGAACGCGACCATCTGCAGCGCGCCGATCCACTCGTTGAGCGCCTGCTCGGTGCAGGTGCCGAACTCGAAGAAGCCCGACTTGGTGACGATGGCGAAGCACGTCTGGCTCTTGCGCGCGACCTTCACGCAGTTCTCCAGCGTGACGATCTTGCACGGGCTGCACTTGCGCGCCTCGTCGATGTCCTCGTAGATCTCCATCCTCTCGATGCCAGACTTGCTCGCCTTGTACAGCATGCAGAACTTGGGCTGCCATGTTTTCTGTGTCGAACGCAACGATTAATTAGTGGTGCGCGAACGGTGCGCCGCTGAATGCCGATCGCGCTAATTAGCGATTACCTTCAGGATTAGCTTGCTGTTCGGCGGCAGGAGGAGGATGCCGGAGTGCACGACTTTGTCGTCGTCCATGGCGAACGCGCTGCTGTCATTATTTCGTCGAATTCGTCGCGGAGCGAGGCGTTATCGTCGGATTATGCATGTTAGGCGGCGGCGCGCGTACGCAAACGTTGATAAGCGAGCTTCGTGAACGATTCTAAGCCGATGCAGCTCGGCGCAAGTGCATTAAGCGACGATGAGCGATGAGCAATGAGCGTCGCATGGTGCGCAAAATCGACGGGGGTTTCGTCTTCCTAAGAGGCGTGACGTTAGAGCGAGAAGGACTGCGCGTTGCGGTGCTCTCATTGGCTGGTTTTCTTTCCTCTCCTTCTTTCTTTACTTGTCTTCTTAGAGTTAAGGTCGGTTGTGAAAGATTGCGGGACAAGGGATCTGCGCAATGAACACAACTCCCAATGTGTATTTGGTTGCCTATGTTACGATGTTATTTATTATAAAATATTGTGAAATTTATTGTTTTTCGTAATTTGTCGAGGAATTTCGATGGAAAATTTGATTCTATTTTTTTAAAACAGCCGCCATTTGTGAAATTTATTGAATAGTTTCGTCGCAATCTGAAGTTAAGTAAAAAATCTTAGAAATTTTACCAAAATTGTGCTTTTCAACTTTAAACAGTCGCCATTTTGTTGCTATTCAACTATTTCATCTGAATTCTTCGCCAAAATATTACAAATTAGTGATAGTTTAATAATAAATTTAGTTTTTTAAAGTCGAGGTAATAGTTTCACCCCAATTCACCGTTAAACTAGGTTAAACCTAAAACGACAAGTTTCCACTTTCAACACCCGCCATTTTGTTATTATTTAACATCATTGATTGGAACATCTGCCGAAACATTAACGACACTATATTAATACGAAATATATCAATAATTTCAAGGAGACGCACACGCTAACGGGCGGACCAGCGATTCACTCGGTCCCTGTTGGTGGTGAGCTTGATGTAGTTGAAGGCGACGGTGGAGATCTTGAAGAAGGCGGTGTACTGCTCGCGCCCGAAGCGGATGGGCCCCATCTTCGTGCTGACGGCGCGCAGGAAGCAGTCGCGCAGATTGTCGAACTCCTCGGGCGGGATGTTGCGCTTCGAGTGGTTGTGGCTCATCTCGGTGATGAGCTTGCGCGCCGCCGACGGGTTGCGCAGGTTCTGCACCCACTGGTCCATCTCCTTGATGAAGATGGCCGCGTGCTGCTCGAAGCGGTCGTCCTCGGGCCCGGTGAAGGGGAAGAAGTTCGCCATCAGCGGGTAGTCGGTGAAGATGACGTTGAACATCGCGTTGCTGTAGCCGACCAGGTCGGCCTTGATCAGCACCCACGCGTCGAGGAAGACGGTCTTCTCCTGTTCGGAAATACTTTCGTAATTTCCCATATTTTCACTAGAATTTTGACCGCTGTCAAACGTTTGGCACCAAGGCGCTGTATGTCAAAATACGGAGATCGCGTTTCGTTGGGAAAGAACGGAGAAATTGTGATTTTGAAGGTTATTCGGGTAATTCGAGAATAATTCAGTTTTCCAGTTAACGAAGTTGAGCATGTAGTATATCAAAAGATTCAGAATTTAATTGGTTGTATGATACATTTTAGTTTATTCTGATTCAGTAATTTTTGTTGGAGTTATTAACAAAAAAACTTCAATAAAGCATGGTATTTATAAACAAGAAAGTACTACTAAAGAAAACGTCAGGTAGGAGTCATTTTTGGTATGGTAACATGGTCATGATATACATCAAAAGATGTATAATTTAATTAGCTATATAAATATGTTTAGTTCATAAAAATTGGTTAATTTTTGCTATAGTTATAAACAAAATACTAAAATGGTGCAGGGTGCTTTAATGAAATCATAATTAATGAGTATAATCGATGATTGTAGTCATTTCCGGTTTGGTAACATAAACATGTTATACATCAAAAGATGCAACATTTAATTGTTAATATGATACAGTTTTGTTTATTAGATTTGAATAATTATTGTTAAAGTTATAAACAAAACACTGAGAGTATGTACAATTCACAAAAGCGGGAAACAACTTATAATTAAAGTCACTTCCGGTCTGGTAACATAAACATATTATACATCAAAAGATGCAGTCTTTAATTGGCAATAATACGCAGTATTGTTTATTAGATTTGAATAATTATTGTTAAAGTTATAAACAAAACACTGAGAGTAAGTACAATTCATAAAATCCGAAAACAACTCATGATTAAAGTCACTTCCGGTTTGGTAACATAAACATATTATACACCAAAAGATGCAAAATTTAATTAACTATAAGATAAACTTTACTTAATTATAATAAAATAATAATTATTGAAGTTATAGGTATCAAGTACGATGCATAAAAACGAACAAAAAATATCGAATAAACCCATTCCAGCACTGGTAACATAAACATATTATATACTAAAAGATGCAAAATTAAATTTTCTATCATGCAATGTTTACTCGATTAAAATCCATCAAATATTGCCAAAGTTACAGCCGAAAACATATCGTCCAAATTCTCCCCCGCTAAAATTCCGCCATTTTGACGTCCGACGGCAGCGCCAACGTCTAGAACATTATCATGCCGCGCCTGGTCCGCTCCCTGTCACACGCCACGATGATTTCGTTGCACGCGTACGTCAGCACCTTCTCGAACGCGCGCTGCTCCTTCTCGTTGAAGTGCTTCGGGCCGATCTTGCCGGCCAGCGCGCGCACGAATCCCTTGCGTACGTTGATGAACTGCTCGGGCTCGATGTTGCGCTTCGCGTGCCGCGCGCCGGTGGCGACGATGGCGGCCTGCAGCCGCTCCGGCTCGTCGATGAGCTGCATCCAGTTGTCCAGCGTCAGCATGATCTTCTTGGTGTGCTTCTGGAATCGCTCGTCGCCGGTGCCGGCGTACGGGAAGTAGCTGGCCATGGAGGGGTAGTCGGTGTAAATCGTCGTGAAGATGGCCTGCCGGAAGCCCTGGAAGTCGGCGAGCACGATCGCCCACTTCTCGCGCAGGACGCGCTTGTCCTCGGCGGTGATGCTGTTGTACTGACCCATTGCGAAGAATTTTGAAAGAGAGTTTTTTAACGAAGAATTTGGAGTCGAGTCGATGGATGAATTATCGTTCTATGATAACTGATTGATCAGGGTGTAGATTGACATTGAGTTCTTGATGACCTGCAACAGCGACATCTGGTTAGTGCGCAGCGAGGTGAGACAGAGGTCATCGAGGCGTACGGCGACGAAGAGGACGAGATCCAAGTCGGACATGTTGCCCACTCGAAGGATTCGCATGTTCTGCGCGCGTTGGATGATGAAGGCGAGCTACAGACCGACGGAGACATTTCGTACTGAAATTGATTGACGGGGATGAACTCACCCCGCTCGCGGGAAGGTAATTCGAACTTCCGAAATTGATTACAGGTCACCCCACAATAAGTTACCTCGTTATCTTGGATGTCCATCGATTCCGGTAATTGTAGGTTAGGAAATAAGGTTAGTTTCTCAACGTCAACCCCCCACTGCTTAGAGCCAAGTGTATTCATCGATAAAACGTAAAAACATAATCGTAACGTAGTGTAAAATAGTGTAAATTAAGATAGATTAGCATCACATGAGGTTGTACGGTGTGCGCATGCGCGAAGTGCTCAAACGCATCCGAGCAAGTGCGCGACGACGCCCAACGCCACGACGACCAGAGAGGGCGCCGCCAACGATCCGGAGGCGGCGCCGTTCTCTTCGTCGAGGAACTTGATCAGAGGCGCGAAGTACTCCACGAGGGCGCTGGCGTCCAGCTGGCTCGTCCCCGTCATGTCCTTCAGCACTTCCGGCCACGGCTTGCTGCTGCCCGCGGACAGTCCCCTGCTCAGCACCTTGCCGGCTTCTTCGTTCTGGTAAAAGTCGCATTCGTGCAGGGGGACTTCCTTGGTGTCGGGGTTGTATTTGCCCGCCGCGATGCACATAGCCTTGTAGAACTGGAACTGCAGGATGTGGCTGACGAAGTAGCTGATGTACTGGCTGTCGGCGGCCACGTGGTATTTCGCTCCGGGGTCGAAGTAGGTTTCGTCGCGCGGGCCGCTCGGCGGCTTGATGCGTTGGTATTTTTGGCTAGGAGCAGAAAACACATGGAAATTCATCTTAAGTAATGTGACTTAGCTTAAGTAAACTAAGATAATCAGGAAATTTTTATTGGAAACAGTTGGGAACGGTTTAAAAGTGTTTTTGGGAGGTTTTTGAGAATGTTACTTAAGTTAAGTCATGTTACTTAAGTTAAGTAAGATGTCTGAAAGTGCTTGAAAATCATTTCGGGAGTCTTTCGGATGATTTTTGTGAAGTTTTTCAAGGACATATGGCTTAAGTAATGTGACTTAACTTAAGTAACATCTCCAAAAACCTCAAAAGTTCCGTATAAATTCGTATAAAGTAATACGAACTAAGTGGACCAAAGTGACTTAAGTTAAGTAAAGTGACTTAACTTAAGTAACATCCCCAAAAATCGTAAAAACCTTCCAAAAACCGATTTCTCCACTCTACTCACCGAAGCTCCCACCAATGCTCGTTCATCTTAACCTTCTCAGGGTTCTCGAAGACATCCCATCGCCATTTATCAATCAGCAACCCGAAGGGCAGGAAGGCGATCTTGTCCAGCGCCATGTTCATCAGCGTATTGATCGCAGCCCTTTCGGTATTATTGTACCCATCGGCGATCAACCCGATGGTCTTCAAATGCGGCACGCTCTGCACGCTCAGAGCGATGGTGTCGCCCACGGCTTCGTGGAAGCCCGGATTGGCGCCGTCCCTGAACACCAAGGGCTGATGCTTGTACTGAATGTAATACTGGATGTGTCCCATCTCGTGGTGCACGGTGACGAAGTCCTCCTGATTGATCCCGGTGCACATCTTGATGCGGAAGTCGCTGTCCTTGCAAAAGTCCCAGGCTGACGCGTGACAGACCACGTCCCGACCTTCCGGTCTCTCGATCATGGCCTTCTCCCCGTAGGACATCTCGTTGCCGGGAAGACCCAACGACTTGTAGAACTTGTCGGACTCCACGAAGATGTCCCTGACCTTCTTGTACTTCTGCTTGAGGGCGCGATTGACGTCCACCTCGGACTCCTCCGGATAGGGCACGAGGATCTTCTCGAGGTTGACCCAGCTCTGCGCCCACATGTTGCCGAAGACGTGCGCCGGCAACAGACCGTCCGCGACGTCCAGGCGGGCCCCGAAACGCTCCTTGAGTTTCTTCGAGGTGTACTTGTGCAGGGCGGCGTAGAGCGGCTCCACCTGGTCCCAGAGGGCGTCGATCTGCTCGACGAAGTTCTCCGTCTCGAAGCTGTCCCTCCAGAGGGCGCCGTAGTCCGAGAAGTTGTTCAGCGCGCCGACCTCGTTCGACAGCTCCACGTACGTCACGTACTGCGCGCGCATCTTCTTCCCGGATTGCTCGTGCCACTGCGTCCAGACGTACTCCAGCTCCTCGTAGGAGTTGTTCGGGTTCGAGATCACCGCCTCGATGCCCGGATCCAGGTTGAGCTTCTCCCCCTCGGCGCAGTTGTCCCTCTTCTCGTAGGGGCAGATCTTCGCCGAGGAGTAGATGCCCTCCATGCTGGAGATGGTCTTGGTGAGTTTGGACAACTTCTCGGGGCTGAGACCCGAGCGACCTGGGGGCACCAGGTCCTTCAGAAGGCGCTTGAGTTCCGCGTCTTGCACGTCCTCGAGGGATATGTCTTTGAAGTGTTCCTCGCGCATTTTCTTGTCGAACTCGGCCGCCACCTCGGTGGCTTTAATCACCGCCTCGGAGTTGGCGTCGGTGATGTTCGTTGCGTAGGTCCAGGAGGCTTCGTTCAGCAGGTAACATTGCTCAGACGCTTTGGTATTGTAATCACCCAGGATGAAGGACTTCAGATCGTCTTCTTCGGCTTTGGTTAGTTTGGCGGTTGTTGCAGAAAGGCAGCAGAGGAGTGCCAGCTGAAACAATCTGTACTTTAAGTAATGTGACTTAAGTCATATAAAGTTTTTTTTGAGAATTCAAACATTTTCTATCCTCTAAGTAGTGTTTCTTAAGTTAAGTAAAGTGACTTAAGTATGAAAATGTTCGAAAATTAATTTCTTGTTGTTCTTCAACAGATTTTCGAAAATTCTATATTTTTTACAGTTTAAGTAATGTGACTTATATTAAGTCAGGTAACTTGAGTTAAGTTTCCTATAGATTTCTTTTATGGTATCTATAATTATTTAAATTTTAAGTAGTGTGACTGATGTGAATTGATCAACACATGTGACTTAAGTCACAGATTAAGTGCCTTAGATAAAGATGGAATCAATTTTTACGAAACAGTTTTGATTTTTTCAGATTCATAATTCATAATTCGCTATTTGTGTTCGTAATGAAGTTATTTCCAAGTTTAGCATATACCGAAGGAAAATTACTTAAGTAACTTAACATGGCTTAAGTAGTAGATAAGATAAGAAACTGTTTAAACGTTTAAAACAGTCAAATTATAAATGTTCACGTCGATGAAAAAATGTTTCTGAATTTTTCAGATTTTTGTTTCGTTAAAGTGACTTAAGTCACATCACTTTTATCTCACAATTAATTTAAGTCACTTTTTAAACGAAAAAAAAACACTGAAAAACGAAGCAAATTCCACTCATACGTGCCAATTATAATTAGAACAAAAAGTAAAAAGTAATTATCACCAAATATTTCGCTTTAAGTAACGTGACTCAAGTTAAGTCACCGAAACATCAACATGTTTTCGATAAAAGTGCATAAACATTGATAGTTTCAGCGTGACTGCATGTTTTGCACGCGCACATTCCCGACATCGACATGACTTATGCATTGGAAAGTTAAGTCACTTTGGTCGAAAGTAACTTAAGCCGTTGAATGCATTTAAAAACCGAGAAAATGCGATTGAAATCTTGTGATCGTGATAAATATCTAAATAAATCGTCACTTACGAACACGACACGTTTCCCCATCGCGTGACCTTCAGACGTCCTTGCGACGTATTGTTAGCGAATGGAACAAACAAACACCTGATTGCCGCCACACTTGCACTCGTCGATTGACGGACGGACACTGGGACGCACGGCGGACCCGTCGCCATATTTATACCTTGTGATAATTCTCGGTATCACATGACAGCGCCGAGCGCGCTAATTAGTCGATGCAAATTCGCCAAACGCAGACGTTTGTAATTGTTAGTGATATTGTAATACTTCGATAACGTCTGACAATCTATTCCCGGAAAATAATTCTGATATATATAGGTTTTCTATTTTTTTTTTCTTCCCAATCAGTCAAAATGATCAGGTGACTTAAGTTAAGTCACTATGAATTTTTAGTAAATTCTCACCGAAAATGTTCTCGTAGTTGGTTTTTATGTGCTTTTCTGTAATTTTTGTGAAAAATGTGAATGTGACTTAAGTTAAGTAATGTGACTTAAGTTAAGCACCCTTGTTATTTTGGTCGAAAATTGAAAAATTCGGTTCCTTTTCAGATTTTCAGGCGATTTTAATGAATTTAAGCGATAATTGCGAAGTAACTTAACTTAAGTAAAGCGTCTTAACTTGAGTATCTTTCGAAAAATGGCTAAACTTCTTTAAACATGTTCCAATTTCTGAATATCTATACGTTTTAAAATGTTTCAGCGCAAAAAACTGCAAGTGATTTAACATAAGTAATGTTCCTTCATTGACTTAAGTCAAATAATTTTTCTATGGTACAAAAAATACTATAATTAATGTTAAGCATACTAAAACAGTGTTTTAAAGCAAATCAAAGCGCCTTCAGTTTTCCTTTTAAGTAGACTTAACTTCAGTGTGACTTAACTTTCAACGTAAGCCAGCGTAACCGCTTAAGTAATGTAACAACAAGTATATCGGGACGATAAAAGCGAATAACTGGCTCTATGTATGGAAGGTATTTCAGCAGCGATAGTACACGAATCGTGCTTCAATTGTTATTATTCTTATTATTATTGTTATTGTTGTTATTTAGTCGGCCTTGACAGGCGCTGATCGCTGACGAACGTTTGTGTTGGCACTGATACTGGTGTTAACTGGTGTCTCCAGTCTTAACCTACGTGTCGGGAATATATCGTTTGCATTTGTGATTAAAGGCTACTGTTGCTTCTGAGTAAAGTGACTTAACTCGAGTAACGTTTCAAATGGACTAGTTTCGCAGAAATAATGTTAGTTTTTATTCGTGCGATGAAATGGTAAAGATACTTCGCCCGAACTCGGAGGAAAACGACTTAAGTCATGTTACTTAACTTAAGTCACTTTACCAAAAACACTAGATTCGGAAAATACGAGCATAATCATCATAGGAAAATCCATGTTTTAGTCAGTAGTTTATATTAAATGTGACTTAAGTCATAGAAAGCCACTTAAACCTATCTTCGTTTTATTATTGCACTTTTAAACGAACATTACTAACTGCCTCTAAACTTTCCACTTCACAATCACACATTTTGACACAATTAGATTGACACAGGTGTGATATCGATCAATCGTCCAATTGTTGATAATTACGACACTCCTAAACAATGTTATTATATGTGCACAGACATATAATATGATAAATTGTTCAAAGTTCGAAAAATGTGACGAATCAGATTTAGTCTTTTGACCACCCACAAATTAGAATTAGACACGTGTTTCGAAGTAAGGGGCGTGGCATAATTTTGAAGCGGCGAATTTTTATTATCCTTGAAATGGAAAATGGTATATTTTTTCGTCGAATTCGCCCGTCGTGGTAATCACATCCATTGTTATGAATTGCACTATTTTGGATGCGATGCGCGCGATAACGCCCAGGATGTTTAGTGTTATCGAGAGTTGTCCTGTTGTTATCCTGAGATTATCACGCTATCACGTGCACGTAGGAAATATCAGATGGATTTTTTTTTTCAGCGATGCCGGTATTAAAATTGCCGTAAAACCTCGCAGAATAAATATACCTGACTTAAGTCACCTGACTTAATGACGCTACGATGACTTAAGTCACTTTTCTTATAAATTCATCTGATCGATAGCATTTCTTCTGAGATCGATTTGATACTCGACGACTGGACTTAAGTCACTTTACTTAATATAGGTAACATGAGTTAAGTCACCTGACTAACATTAGATTAGCGATGACTTAACGATCGCTTAACTTAAGTAACATTGCTTAACCCACTTTAAAAGAACATTGCGGCCATTTTCAGTCTGACTTCAGTCTGGCAGTCACATGACTTAACTTAAGTAACATGACTTAAATAATGCGGCGTAGTCAATTATCTTCGGAAAAAATCCTGAAATTCATGAAATAAAACAACAGAAATACATTTGCAGCAACGCAAATCTCCCTTTATTAATAATAACGTTTCGTCTCGTCCATAATTACAATAATTGTTTATAATAATCGTTCGCAATAATTTCGCCGCTGCGCGGAGTATCTGGGTGGCGCGTGTATGTACAAACTTACGATCCGGTGAATGAAGAGCGATGAGATGGACGATGAGGTAGAGCTGAGCTGTTCGTAGATAAGTAGACTTAACTGGGCGCGCGTCGACTGCGTTTGCAAACTATAATGTGCTCGTACGTAGAGATGGTAAATAGAGATGTAAGATATACGTAAGCCTAGGATGCGTAAATGTATAATATAAAAATATAATAATTTAAAAATGGCAACTGTACAAATATTTAATTAACGTAAGGTGTGTGACGGTGCGCGATTCGTTTATTTCCTGCCCAGCACTGGGTCGTAGGCGAAGTTCTGCTGGGGGTATTCCGCCCACTTGCTCAGGTCGATCGAGGGGATCACGCCACTCTTGCATGGCACACGTGGGTTACTGAAATTTCGAATAATTGCAATTAATTCTCGTGACTCAACTTAAGTAATATGGCGAGAAATTTATTTTTTTGTAAAATTTCGACGAAATATGTTCGAGGAAGGTAAAATAGCGATTTTTTGACAAAGTGACTTAAGTTAAGTAACGTTACTTAAGTTAAGTAACATGACTTAAGTCACGTTTTCGACTCAAAATTATAGTAGAACCACAAAAAAATGATTCAGTGACGTTTTTAGTGGTAAATGGTAATGTTTCTTAACTTAAGTAATATTGACTTAACTTAAGTAACATTGCTTAAGTCACCCTTTTTACCTATAAATTCCTCCTCCACATTTTATATCACTGACTAAGCTTTCTTTGAGAAGTCCCAAAGTGACTTAACTTAAGTACATATCTAAGTTGAGTAACTTACATTTCGTGATCTGGTAAAACCATGGGATACAACTGGACGGTGTCGATCAAATCGGTGTTGTCGCAAATGACGCGTCCGAGACGCGCCTTCCTGACCTCCTGAAGCTGCTGGGGGGTGAAGCTCGAGGGCTGATTGGGCAGCTCGTACCAGAAACGATCGCCGCGTCGCGAGTAGCTGAACTGCGTGGCGATGATGCACGCGAAGGTGGGTCCCAGCATGCTGCCGGGCAGAGGTTTCTCGGAGACGCCGCCGGACCACAGATCGACGTCGCTGGGATGTCTGAACAGAGCAAAAGGTTAGTAAAGTCAGTGCAATGTCGAACAAGGTCAAAGCAGACGGAAGCGCCAACTCACTCGAAGATGCTGGTGTACCTCCTGACGGTCTCGTTGGGCATGGATCCGAAGAGTTCCTCGAAGGTGTTGGCTCCGGGAAGGCCGCAGAACTTCCGGTACTCCATGTAGCCGGGAATGCCGAACTCCCTGCCGCGCTGCATGTTGAAGCTGACGAGGTCCATGCCGAACCGGGCGCCGATCTTCTTGAAGAGATGATTGGTGACCTCCTGCGTGATGGAGTCGTCCATGGCCTGCGCGACCTGGTTCATCAGGCCCATCAGGTACTCGTCGAAGATGCCCGCGCGGTACAGGTCGAAGGGTCTGCGGATGAGGTCGGAGAGGCGCTTGGAGGCGATGAACTTGTGGGCCTTGGACCATCGCTCCACGGCGGTGGGCAGGAGGGAGTGTCCGAAGCGGTAGGCGGCGGCGGCGAAGGCGTCGATGACGTTGGGGTTGACGCTGTGATCGTACCCGTCCCAATAGCCGTCCTTCTGGAGCAGGATGCCGAACTTCTCCATGACGTCCTTGCCCAGCAGGATGGGCAGGAACTCGTTGTAGGTGATGTGCTGGATCTCGGCGATGGTGATCCGCCTCGCCTCCTGGAAGAGCGTCTCGTCGTCCCAATGGGGGTTGACCTGCGCCAGGCCCTCCGCCAGTCGGTTGTGCTCCCTGGCCATGAGGGTGTGCATGCAGGTGAGGACCAGCTGTTCGTTGACTCTGATCTCGCCGGCCTCGAAGCAGTACATGGAGGCGTTCGGTCTGGTGCAACCCTCGTCGGGGATGTCAAGCTTCAGCGGCAGGAGGTCCTTCAGACCGTACTCGGAGAACACCGGGTTCATCCTGAGCTTGCCCCCGTAACCGGAGCGCAGCTTCCGGGAGAACTTTTCGGTCACGCCGTAGACGGTGTTGCCGTCGAGGACGCCGGTGAGGGTGTTGAAGGGCACCTTGGAACCGAGTCTGCAGCCCGGTCGGGGCGCCGGGAAGGACCGCACGAAGTCCATGCACTTCACGCCGAACAGCCGGAAGAAGTAGTCGTCCTCGGGGATGGCGATCTCGTTGCAGTAGGGGTGCTTGAGATGGGGCGGACGGTGGCAGCACTCCTCGGGGTCGTTCCTGTTGCGCGGGTCCAACGGGGTGGCGGTGAGGGTGTAGTCGTGATCCATGAACTGTCCCCAGGCGATGACCATCACGGTGCCGGCGTGGTCGTGGAACCCTTCGTCGGGGTGCATGGTGCGGGAGACGACGCGCGACAGGGGCAGGTCGTTGCCGGTCACGGAGATGCGCGGGGACTGCATGCCGTCGGCGTAAAGCGGGCCGATGAGGCGCGTGAAGGGGGTGTTGGACGCGCCCCAGGTGGGGTGCTCCAGATTGGTGCAGAGACCGTCGATGCGGCGGTATTTCCCGGCGCGGCACTCGACGTTCGAGAGGTACGGGGGGCACACCTCGCGAATGAGGGTCTTGGAGGTGTCGATCAAGGGCAGGCCCTTCTCGATGTCCTCGTAGGAGAGGCCGTAGGTCCTCGCGAGGTTCAAGCTGATGTCCAGGGAGAGCTCGCCGACGGTGGCGACGTCTTCCGGTTTGTATTCGCCGTGCGGTTGGGAGACATCTGTAACGTTTCGTTTTAAGTCAAGCGACTTAAGTCTACTTCCAGGGGCGGGGGGTTGGAATACTCACGGATGCGTTTCCGGGCGTCCAAGTACGCCTGGTTCACCGCGTCGTAGGTGATGCAAGTGTGCGGGCCGTTGTATCTGCAATTGCGCAACGTAAGTCATAATGCAGGATGAGTCAATATGACTTAAGTCACGATGCGCGTGGCTCGAGCGGACGAGTGTCGAGAAATGATTTGCATGAAAAGTGGAACGCGCAATGAATAATGTAATCGTTAATTAGTTCGGCGTAATCTAGATTCTCACACATCTCGCACTCGCGTTCGTGTTGACTTACCGCGCATGCGCAACACACTTAAGTTAGATAATGCGTTTTCCCACGTCTCTGAGACACGCAACAATTTGTAGGATATTAACAACTCGGTTGTAATCTGTTGTGATTTTTTTGTTGAAATTTGGCTTGAGTCTATGTGACTTAAGTCTAACTAGATTATCATCCCTTAAGTCAACTTACGGATTGTTTCCCCTCAGCAGGTTATACGTGTAGTCGAACTGGCTGGATCTTCCGGGTCCGTTGAGGAGTAGCGCGCAGTCGGAGTCACCCCCGAAACCACCCGCGGCATTTAAGTCGATGGGGGTGTACTGAATAGCAACAATGGCGTTGATTAGCAGCGCTAGTGGCGCCACACACCACCTGGAACGAGATCAACATTAATATTCACCGTTAAAAAGAAAATCGCTCGCACGAAACGAATTCGAACGCGATTGCTTAAGTTAAGTAGTAAACATAAGCCACATGTCCTAAGTAAAGTGACTTAATAGAATTGATTAGCTTAATTCATGTCATTGTCGTGTCGAGAGAGCGCATAGCTCGCGGTTGACATTAACATTCGATTTCACGCTCAATTAAATAATTAATAACGCATTAAATTCCCCAAGCGACTTAAGTCACTTAACCGAAACCGAGACAAAACGTTGTTGAAATGCTAACGAGCGTTTGCGTGTACTACTGACACGGATTTTTTTCTTGCGCGCTTTTTTTAGCGCTCGGAATTCGTTTAAGTCAAGTCGACTTAACTTAAGTCAAGTCTACTTAAGTCGAATAAGTCTGCCATTTAAGATAGCTAATTAATTGCGGTAATTAAATCAATTTTGCTTAAACGTGCTCTTGGTCAATTAGGCTTAACTTAAGTAAAGTGTACTTAAGTTAAGTCACTTTGGGACACCGAAACGGATGTCGTTTTTCTATTGGGTTCCGCTTAACGGAATGCGATCGTTATGGCGGAGCATAAATAATGACTTAAGTTATGACTTAGGTTAAGCAACGTTGACTTATCGCACTGACATGCGTGCATTTGCATTCAATTATGAGCGCGTCGGCGTTGAATGGCGTCCTGCGCGTGATGAAATTTCAATTTATTGCTGGCGATCAATTCCGCTAGGCCTGGCGGCACGCAATTGTTAGTTTAAGTCGACTTAAGTCGTTCATTCATAACCGTAATGGAAAGACAGCGAAACCTACTTAAGTCACTTACTACGTAACATTTTCTATTGATTTTGTTTAAACTGATAAATCTTTTTTATTTCTTACGAAACATATGACTTAAGTATATTTTTGTAAAGTGACTTAAGTTAAGTCGGGATGACTTAACTCGGGAAAGTTTATTTCTTTGGAAATCTGCTAAAAATATTAATTTCACGCAATATTTTTATTGACTTAAGTATATTATTTAAAGTGACTTAAGTTAAGTCAACGTGACTTAAGTCGGGAAAATTAATTTCTTTGAAAATCTGATAAGAATATTAATTTCAGGCAATTTTTTAGTGACTTAAGTATATTATTTAGTTAAGTCAACTTAACTTAAGTGACAAATATTTATTTATACGAAAATTTCATTAAAACATTTGCGTTTTGAAACATTTACACGACTAATTATTTTAAAAATTGTTGTTACTTAAGTATAGTGACTTAAGTCGTGAAGACGAGCAACACAATTTGTCCCGCGCGTCCTTGACTTACTTCAGTCGAGATACGCGCACGACGAGACGCGTCATGTGCAGCGCGCGCTAAAATGCGCAAGTGACTTAAGTGAAATCGCGTCTTTCAGCGCGAATGCGTCGCCGTGTTCCTTCGCGACGAACGATGCGCGGTCGCAGAGGACGCGCCGAGAACGTAAACAAACAACCGGATTAAGTCTTATCGCTTATCTCGTCGCCGCGCTGCGCTCGCCTTAACCCAAGTCATCTTAACAGCACTTCACGCTAGTTCGTCGCGTCTTCAACACTCGTGCGCGTCGTTTTGCCATAAAATCATTCGCGCGAATAAACATTTGCTTTATTTTTAATCGTCTTTACTGCGCTTCAGTTAAGTCGACTTAAATTCTGACTTAAGTCAATAGAACCGACTTATTCGCGTGTGTTCTCATCGTCCGTCGCAGTATTCTGCACGCTTCCCAGAGGTAAGCGTTCTTGTTACAGCTTTGCTGCTCATCGAGCAATCTCTGTCGACATTGCTTAAGTCATGTTATGCATATTTGACGTAATTGCGCTCGCTGTCGGCAATAATGGCGTTAATTCTGATTGTAACTCTTGTTTATATCGGGATGCGGGCCGACCTTCGACGAAACATCGACAGGCTACTCATCATTGCCTCATTAAAAGTTATTACTTAACTTAAGTAGGTTATTTAATATGTCTCACGTAGAAAATTACAAAAAGCGTGGCGAAGAAACAAATAATCTTGAAACTTGTGCAATTTGTTGTAAAATATTGACTCGACTTAAGTCGCTTTACTATGCTTAAGCAATGGTACTTAAGTCACTTCATCGACAAGCGCAAATTTTTGTTTTTCTCCATATTTCTCGTAATTCTAAGAACATTTCCTAAGTGTCTGGACGTGACTTAAGTTGAGGCAAGTTGACTTAAGTCCATTTACTTAAACCACCTTAGAAAAAACTCATAAATTAGTGTTTTGAGTAAGTTTTAAGGTTATATTATGTAAAATTAGAGAAAAAATGATGGTTACTTAAGTTAAGTCAATATGACTTAAGTACCATAACTTTAAGTCACTTCACTTTTTTCAGTATATCAACGTTTCTAAACGCGTTAGAAGCATTTTCGAGCAATTTTCCACTCTGACTTAAGTATAGTTAAGTTAAGTCAACTTGACTTAAGTCGCTTTTCACACTTTTTCCTACTATTTCCCACCTTCTCTTTCGTCCAACGACTTGTAAACACATTAATTCAAGCGCGGACTCGATGGAACGTGAATTAATTGAATTAAGTCGAGTTCATAACAACAAATCAATAAATAACAAGTTAAATAACGTCGGTGCGCAGCGGCAAAGGTCACGCCTCAATCTTTTTAGCGTTAAAGAATGTTCTGGTAGTTATGAAGTTATCTCGTCTAGAATCGTTCGCAATTGTTACGCAACGAACGCACAATAACAAACGATCCGATCTGCGATTTGTTCGACGCTTGCTAACAATGCGTCGGACAACCGCTAATTATTCCTAACGGTGATTAATCGCGGAATGCCGAGAGCAACACAGCGCCACCGAAAAAGTGACTTAAGTCTACTCCGAAGCGACTTAACTATTATATTCATTGATATTTCGCGCAATCGCGATAAAACGTACCCGGAAGTCGTTGCGTTCGTTGCGCGCATTCCATCAGATGCAGATGCGGCCGCAACAAGATGGCGGCCAGGAGAAGGTGCGCCATCTTCGACCGATTATTTAATAACCTTCTGGTGCGCATGCGCGAATGCAATATGTTATATCGGATTGCGGATTGAGTTGACGGGAAAGCACGCAAGAGAGAGAGAGAGACAGGGAAAGGTAGAAAGACGAGACGATGCACGAGAGGAGAATTATTAACAATAAAAGTATCGTGAAAGTGAAAGCGCGCATGCGCACAACGTTCCGTTCGCTTCGTTTTCTCCTCGCGTCGTCTCCATCATCCAAATGCATCTTTAGCAAGCCGCGCACGTTTTGCGATATCTCGTTCGTCGTTTTTTAGGCAACCAACTATGCGCCGGAATGCGCCGCACGTCGGGTTGCCTTCCGTTCTCCGCCAGCTGCGAACTTCCAGACGCCTTTCACTGTCATCAAGGAGATAATTTCGTTTCGCAAAGGTCTCGCGGTTCTTTCCGACTTTGTTGACGTGACTGCGCATTCTGCAACGTTATCGCCTCGCTTGTCTGCGCTTTCTTGCTCTTTCAAGTTCATTTCGCGTCGGGATAATTGCGCAATTGTTGGCGTTGATCAGCGGTCGGGGAGGAAAAATGTTTGAATGACTTTGAGTGCGCGTAGATTGGAGAGTTTCCAGGAGAATGCGTCCATTTTGGTGGCAAATTGAAGAGAATTTAATGGAGAATATACACTTTGTAGAGTTGTTCAGTTTTGCTCAAGATTAATTGGGTTAGGAGGTAATTATCGAGAGACTGTTGCGGTGAATGCAAATTGAGGACGAAAAATGTTTATAGGACTTTGAGCGCTTGTAGAATGGAGAGGTTTTAGGGGAATTTATTGAGTATGATGTTGAGTTGAAGGGAATTTAATGCAGAATACGTATCTTGAAAATTGATTGTAGTTTTACTGTGGATTAATTGACTTATGAGGTAATTAATGATGGTCTGTTGTGGTGATTGTCGATTGAGGACGAAAATGTTTATAGGACTTTGAAAGCTCGTAGAGTGGCGAACTTTCACAGAAATTTACTAATTTTGGTATCAAATTAAAGAGAATTTAATATAGAATAGATATCTTCAAGAATTGTTTAGTTTCATTCGAGATTAACTGAGTGACGAACTAATTAACGAGGTACTGTGGTTGTGAACACTGATTAAGGAAGAAAAAAGTTTGCATGGATTTGAACGCTCGAAAAATTAAGAGTTTTTCGACAAAATTATTGGTTTTAGTATTAAATGAAAGAAAATTTCATATAGAATTAACGACATATAGATATGTTATGATTTACTTTAGAATAATTGAGTTATCAAGCAATTAATGATGATGTGTTTCCATGATTACCGATTGGAGTAGAAGAAACTTTCTTTACTTTTGAACGCTTGTAAAATGAGTAGATATTAAGTAAATTTATTGAAATTACTGTTAAATTAAAGAGAATTTAATAGAGAATGGTTACCATATCAACATATTTAGTTTCACGTAAAACTGCATAAATTATTACGTAATTAAGAAGGTAGCGTTGAGAGAGCGTCGAAGACTTTCATTTCCATGTTTCGGTTCGTCATGTTTTAGGTTTTTCGCGAATAATTTCTACAATTTTCATCCAAATGTAATAAATTTGGTCTTAAATGAAAGCCAATTAAATTCTCCATACCTTTTAGTATAAAATATTGTTTACTAATGTTTATAACATGCCGTTTTTGCCGTCAAAAAGTGAACGTCCAGAAAAACAAATTTCCAAACATTTCTGACAAATAGACGAATGAAATCGCCCGGTTGCTGCCTCTGTGGCAATCGCACCGACCGGAAATGCCATCAGGCCATCCTGCGCGACCGAAAGAAACGCATCGGCGTGCGTCCCGTCCTCCGGACGTGTTTCGATTGCTCAACAACGAACGAGACGTGCGCGTTTCTCCGTTCGGCGCTTGCATTCGTTCGCGTCCATTGCGCACATTAAAATACACAATGCGTAGACGCGCGAAGGCGAGGAGAAGAAAAGAACGTCAGCGGTAACGTCGGTAACGTCATCACGCGTCCGGCGCCGGTTCTTTCGCTTTCGGCCCTCGACGTCGCTCTCGCGTCTTGCGATCGCGCACCGCGACGTCCGCGATCGACCAGGAAGTTAATTCGACACCGATTTTAACAAATAACAACCGACGCAACAACATCTAGCCATGTCAAAGTCTTTCCTTCGCTTGGAACTCGAGTTCCGAACTGCATTCGCAAATTTTTTGTTTGTCGCTCGCTTCGCGTCACTTTTCTTCGTTTCTTCGCTCGGCTCGACTCGCATGCGCTGCCCCATCGAGTTTTTCGTGCGCGCCGATGATCTAATGTGCGTTTATTGCGACTTATTCGGCGAGAGCGTGAGAACGCGAGTCGGCGTCGGTTTCGCGACTTTTTTCGCCGCGCGATGACCTTTTCCCGGCGCTCGCAATTAGAACAAAATCGCGCGCGCATTCGGTGCACCCGGAGACCGAAGCGACGCCGCCTTTTTCGAAATCCCTCGCCGCCTTTCGAACGAACTTGAAGCGCGCCCGAGAAAAACTCGCGGCGAGCGCGAAAACGCTTTCTTATCTCGTCAGCTGCGCCTGAATTCGTTTCAGAATTGCGCGCGAGTAAAAGGCCAAGCGATCGTAATTGCTCTGCTGCCGCGCTTTTGTTTATGAGTCAATGAAAACGAATTTATCGAAAGAATGGATTTGATCCGGTTTGGCGTTTCGACACTTCTCAACGCGGATTTGAAAGGGTTACATGTTAGTTATTGGCATAAACTTAGTATCAAACGATGGGTATTTTACCGAAGAAGAGTTTGCTATTGGGTTTCGTTAGTTTAAGATACAACAAACAGAGTAAATTGGGGAAAAACAATGATGCAAAGTGCATTTGTTGAATCACTCGAGTTTAGTTTGTTCGACGTTCGATAGATGTCGCGCACATCGCACAAAACAAATGAATATCGACAGATTTACAACTAATATTTATTTAAACAAAGGGAATATACTTAGAATAATGTTTGCCGTAAAGTTTAATTAGTTTTTATGGCAATAAACATAATTAACGAACAAGAAACGAAGATTTCAAGTAAATTTATTCAATCATTGAAATCTGTAGTTCCTTTAATGATCAATAGATGTCGCCCGCATCGCAAAAAACAAGTGAATAT
>JARRAA010015308.1:0-11994 GCA_030557295.1 Ecitodaemon sp. MM-2014 | reverse complement strand
CGCGCGAGAAAACGCGAAGAAAGCTCGCGATCGCTGCAAGCTCTTTGGCGTCCGGAATCACCTCGGCCGACCGGAAGCGAAGTCGATCATCATTCGAAATAGAAAATTCTACGAAGAGTAGTAGTCTACCTGTTACTGCCACAAGACTACGACACTTGCAATCAGTGGGAAGCTTATTATGCGTTAATGACATTGTCAAAAGGCGGTAACAATGGACGTTTAACGACCAGCAAATATCGCCACGCGACGCCGAAATTAAAGCGACTTACACTTTGTTACTTTCACTATTATGCGTGCGAAGCCCACGTGCAGGTAAATTTTGGCGATTCGCAGCAAAAAATAGCGCTCGCGGACTAATTAACTTTCGAAATAATGAAATATTAAAACAATATGCGCCGGACAAAATTACGTCATCTTTCGGAAGCGAACGATTTACGTTTCGGCGCAAACATAGCGACGAATGTTTCGTCGCCAATTTCGTTTAATAAAACTTTACGGTCGCCACTGTTGCTAGGTGTTGAATAAATCCGAAGGTCAATTTCTTTACTTATCGCAGACAATGTACCTACATGCGTTCTAGAACACTTGAGGCTGTTTAAGACCGCCGCCGTTCGAGCTGACATTTGCACAGACCGTTTCCTCCATCGCGCTCGTTATTAATTTATTGTAACGCGTTGAATAACGCGAAACGTTGCCTAGATTGTAGCGACACGTCGGAGTCGTGCGTTTGCGTCGGCACCGACGGCGACGCGCGCGATCCCCAGAAGGAACTTTTAAATCATTCTTAAACGGCAAATTGCACCTTCAATTGACAATTTCGTACTCATTGTTAGTGTTAATATTAGCAAACGTTGCCGGCACGAACGGCGCAGCCACGCATGCTTGTGATTATCTCGTTGCGGCGAATGTTCTAGAGCAACAAACGTTTTATGCAGCGAAGAGTTTCGACTTCTTCTTGCGGACTGGCGATGGGCGGCAATTGTGCGCAGCCGAAAGATCGCATGAGTAATTAGTTGTTGTGCGTTGGCGATCATCACGCGTGTGACTCCTATCGATGACAATGACACGCGCGCGACGGTTTTAATTAATATCCGCGCGATAACTTCGCTGAATGCCAATTTGCTAGCGATCGTCGCAATCGTCACCTTGCCGGTTTAAGTGGGCAAAGGAAGACTTTACGGCGCAGCGGACGGAAAAAATGCGCGCGAATGTTTTGTGTTATTTGTGGAAGTTTAATCAAGCTTTGCGGTTAACCCGAGCGGCGAAAAAACGCAGGCAATTTGCGAAATTCGTCGATTCGTTTTCCGCTTGTATCGATCAATCAAACGCGACGTTGTTCAACGCTAATCCAGCGGATTGTTATTGTTTCAATTTTCTAGATCAAGGACGAGGCGGTCGCGCGCCGAGCGAGTTCACAATCAGGCGTGGATAATCGATCAAGGATAAACATTTGAATAAGCAAGGCTCGATTGCATCCTAATTTTTTTCGTATTAGTCAACACAGTTCCGGTCCGAGATTTCCAGCTCGAACGGTGCGCACAATCGGATAATTTACCGCCGCGCCAGTAATTTGTTTTCTCGGCCTTTTTGCTGAAATGAATTAAGCCGAAAGTGAAAAGGCATTTAAACGTTTTACGAGCAAGAAATAAAATCCAGCGCCCAAATCGCCACGAGTAAAAATGCGCGGGATTCGAGGAGAAACTGCTTAGAAATGCATGAGATTTTCACTCGTTCGCTGTTATATTTGATGACGAATGTCGAAGAAGTCGAAATTTCCTTATTACTTTTCATTGCCTTTAATTTCGAATCGGTTTTCTCGCCAAATTCGTCTCGACAATGCAAAATTCCGACGACGTCGCGAAACGGGCTGAACATCTGTCAATAATCGCCAGTAATGAGGCGATAGTAAAAGTCGAAAGTCGTTGTCGCCTGATTCGCTCATTAGAAATTAAAGTGGACAATTGATTTCAGCCAAATGCTGAAAAACAGTTCTAATCGCAGTGATTCTTATCAATACATCTTTAGAGAATGTGTCTGTGCTTAAAATAAAACCATGTGATTCGCATAAGGAGCGACGGTGAGGATACTGTTGACGATGAAGAAACATCTTAACGTTCCTCAAATTTGGAGACCTCCGCTTGTGATTATCAGGTTGTTTCTGGTTATGTCCAGTTAGTTGTTTATCGTTAAAGGAATCGACGCCGAAGAAATTTCGACATTTGTTGTGCAACGAATTTGGGTCGTGGGAGAACACAGATATTTCTATCGGTTTTCTTCTCTAATGAATCGGATGGTTCTCACAACAATTTTAACGAGAAATCAAAAGAAATGGAAGTAAAAACCAACTGAGTGGTACATCACATCACGTTTCGAACAGAAATTAGAAATTACTGTCACTTCTGGGCGATTCCAAGAAACGCTCCGGAGTAAATAAACTTCAAGAACGCGGTTGAAGTGTCGAGTGTACGAGCACAAGTGCGCTTGCTCCGAGGAAAAGTTGCGAAATTGTGAAACTAAAAATGATTCCACTGCGATCATTACAGCAATCAGTTCCAGTCCGCGCCATTCATTGGGAATTCCAAGTGCCGCAAATTATTCCTCGCGCTTTTCTGCATTATATTCACGACAATAATGATAACTCGATAACTCAACCGACTAGACATTGACGTATCCAATAAATTATAGATTCATTAGCGAGCGATATACTCGTAACTACTCGCTCGGATTAATCCTCCAACTTATCTTTCAATTCTCCGCAATTAACGATAAAAAGTCAATCCCGTTCGTGAAATTAAGTTATTAATAATGCATTGATATCTTGTTTGTGCGGTTCGCATGCAAATTTGAAGTTTTACAATAAAAAGGAGCAGAAAAGTCGTATTTTTAGATGATCGAGTTGCGGATTGTCGTCACAATCGCCACCATCGTCGAGTGTTGTTCAGATACTCTGACTAACCTTGATCCAATTATTAAATCACGCAGAAATTAAAAAACTCCAGCCAGTTATAATTTGTATCGTTAATATCGACACTAATGACCCAGCGACAGTGAAACGTCTTAATTGATTCGCATTATCACTCTGAGCCCCAATGCAGCATTGCGAGAGGATTTCTTTTCTTAATTAAACATTAAGCGTGAAAATAAGTTGCAGGCGGGAGAAGCAGAAGAACAATCACGGAATGCTTTTTACTTTCCGTTCGGAGACATTGAAACTTGTTAATCGAGAGTGTCGCATTAAAAATTTGGGACGAACACTTTTGTTGATGGTTTTGCTCAATTAACATGTAATTGGGCCGTTTTCGAGCGTCAATAATTAACAGGTAAACATCGCATTAATTAATCCAATGTACAAATTCACAGCGGCATATTTTCGAGCTCAATAATTAACGATTTCGTTGCGTTTGATGGATCCAAAGGTTGTGCGACTAGCAAAACCCAGTTAGACGTTAATCTCGGGGAAATACGTGCGTCGAGAGGTTCTTAATTCGCTTTTGATTCCATTTCTTAGGATCATCGCGGCGAGGAGTAAAAAACAAACGAATTAAGTTGAATTTCGCACGCAGTTTGACGTCAGGTTCAAGGACCAGTTATCGTCAACCGAAAACGAGTAAAACGCTGAAATTCGGTGATAACTTAGGTCTAGGGGTTCACAAAAACGCAAATAATAAAATGACTTGTCGTCGAGCCGGCGGACAGGCTTGGAAATGTAAACAATGTGAACGCGGTGACCTACAGCGTCGAAATGCGGCGATAAATATTCAGGATGAGTAGCTCGGATTCATAACAAAAAAATTCGTGAAGGTCCTTGCTTTGGCTGCGACTCTGGCTTTGACTCTGGCTTGAAACGCAATTCTTACGATTAGTTTTCACAGCGTCTACGAGTTCCTGCACGATCCTGCTTCAAGCCCACGCGTAATTTATAAGAAGAGATCGTTCGCGAAGCCTCTGAAAACGTTCGTTATTCCTTCACGAGTCGGAGCGGGACGACGTAAAAAGCACTTGCTGGCCTCTCTCGGGCAATTTCCCTCTCGGTGATAATTCGTCACGTTCGATTACTTATTATTTATGTTCCGCGGCGTACTTGAACGCCGGCTGCGAAAATATTCCGCGGCCGGCGCGCGTTTCCTTGTCGGTTCGAAAGGAAGCCCGGATGGAAACTCGCGCGCCGCGTAGGTGCAACATTTAACACATAAATTAACTTATTAGCCGATCGCTTCGCCTCGTCGGCGGTCATGATTGAAGTCATGCGGCGGGCGAGTCGTGGCTCGTCTGACATTGAATCTTATCGACCTCTAACGTGCCTACAATTGGCGTTAACATTACTGATATAACCGCGCAGCCTTTGTTAGACTGAACGCGGGAATACGCGACATTCTAGACATGAATATTCAACGATTCAACGATTCAGCGCTCGGCGGGCTTCCAAGTCGTCGTCGAGGTGTCGCAAAGCCTTACGCTTTATCGGGAGCGTCCAGCGGATTGTGAAATTTGACATTTCTGTTTCCAACTATTGCGGATGCCTAATTTTCGTGCGCATCTGCGTTGCAACATATGCAAATCTCGAAGCGTCAACTCGGTGACGCCGATGACGACACCTCGTCCCGTTTACGAATTTGCGAATTGCCGAATTTCATTAATGCGCCGAAAACCTGACCAAACATTGACCAAGTCGTTGACCTGATAAACGCGCAAAAAAAAACCTGTTAAACTCATCCCGCAAGTAACATTTTGCGCAATTCGAACATCAATTCTGGTCGACTGAAACGCTCCGAGTGACGAAAGATGAAACTCGTTTATAATCTTCGCGGCGGCCGCGTCAATGCGCACGCGACGTCCAATTAAGCGCGATCGATGCGGTTTGTCTAAATTCGATTTGCAGCGAAATCGAACGCCGCAAACGTATAAATATTTAAATCGGCCCGCCACTGTGACAACTTCCTTCCGCTCCGCCTTCCTCCTCGGCGATCTCTTGTCCAATTTAACAACTGATCGACGTTCCGAAACATATGTTGCCGCGCGCGCGTCCAGCGCGTTCAAAGCCACATCTTAACTTTTTAATCTCTCCGCATTCAATCGACTGCTCCTCGGAACCTGAATCGCCTTCCGCTCCAAGGTAAAGTACCCGGCACGGCTATTATCAAGGCTAGGAGCTTTTTAAATATCACGCGCGTCCAATAAAAACTATGACTCGGCGCGGCTAGACGCGGAAAGCGCGAAAACTCACCGTCTTCCACGTGGGTCCCGTGCGTCAGGTGGTGCAGCTGCGCGTAGTAGTGGTGATGATGTAAAATGCATTCCAAGTTGGTACAGTTCAACATGTTTCCGTGTTTACGTCGCCGTTTTTATAGACACTGGACGATAACTACCGCGAGTCAAGTCTACTTAACTGCAAAACGTTCCAACCACTTTTCCAACGCGAAAACAAAAAACTGGAAAACGGTTCAATTTATCTTGAGATTTTGTATCGTCTTTTTTCTTATATTTAACAAACGGCCTCCTCTTCGTGTATATCATTTATATTATCATCACTTCGGAGCGAGTCCTCTGGTAAAGATCAAACGTCGAGGCGCTGGTGGCGAACGGGTGGATTGCTTCAAGGAATTGTCATTCAACTCGGCGCCGATTAGGCTTAGTTTGCTTGACGTTTGCGTCACTTTATCGGCCGATAAACAAACTATTTTTAACGACGGATAATGCAAGTCTTGCCGGCACCGTGGTACAATCGCACTGTTATCATTCGAGAGGACACTCCGATTAACCGCTCACCAATGTTACGAATATTAACGAGCGTCGACGACGATGGACTAGCGCCGAACTGTGTTTTTAAATTCTCGGAGCCTCCGGTCGGATTCTTGTCGGCAGTTATTCTCGCGCGCACGATATCGCACTCACCTAATTAAACTATCGATTAACGCGATGCTTGGAAAGGACGTCACGATAATAAACAAATTAAGAACTGAAAATGTCAGCCGGCGAGCGAGGCGCGCGCACCGCCAGCGTCAGGTCGGGTCGGAGTGCGGCACATGCGAGTCCGCAAGCGCGCGACGCTTACGGGCCAGCCGACGGGGAAGGGGCCCACTTTCTAAGTCTACTCAACGCGCGCCGTGCCCCGCGCAAGAATGGATGGACAAGTGGATACGTGCTTTATACCAGGAGATGCAGATGTGTCGACTTCAAGAGCGATCGTCGCCGGAGATTGCGACGAAAAACCACGAAGAAAGGAGCAATCGCGAGGTTCATTTTCTTGGTGAATTGCGTGCCAATTTTAAGGGAGTTCTTTGATGCAGTTGATATGTTTAAGCAAGGTTTTCCAATATAGTGTTTCGTGGATCAAATGCGTTTCTATTTTTGTCAAATTTTTAGAAACTTTGTGAGTCATGTTATTTTTACGATTGGTACAATCTCCTATGCAAATTTCTAATGCTCTACTTATTGTAACACTTTATATAAACACTGTCAGTCATTACATTACGTTGCACGTCATGTTCGATATGTATTACGAGTGTGTCGGACTTTTTTCTGACCACTATCGTTGAAGACAGTTGTTGGTATATGAAACTAAAAAATTACCAAATTTTCAGCTGTGACTCTTCTACAGCCTCGTAAAGGGAACCTAAAACCTCAAAAATTTGATCTTACAAACCCTACTTTCAATATGAACACAATTTTCAGTTTTGTTACAAGTTTTGTAACAATTGGTACATCTGTTTTCGCATTTCTTTCTATTTTGTATATTTTGTGTTGATCTTCTATGCGTTATGTTGTCTTAAGTTCATATTTACTTAGGTGCCAACGTCAACTGGACATTTACTCACTCAGATTGCTAGTCTCTAGCAGAAAGACTTCTTCTGATCTTCTGTTTTTGGCTATCACGACTTTCCTTTCCAGCACAACGTAGAATGAAAGCACTTAGGCATCAACTTCTTCGTATACTTAGATGGCGATTGATCTGGACTTTAAGACATTGATGGCTGTCAATCTCCAACCGAAGATTCAACTGACGAGCGCGCCGCTTATGAATGAGCGTGCATATCGCGCAATATACAAATGTTTGGGACGCTAATCATGGGTCTAATAAGAAAACAAATCGTCCGCAATACATCGGCCGATCGCTTGTTTATTTTCGCCTATTTGTTACGAAGGTAATTGACATTTCGCTGCATGCCTCTCCGATGTGTTACGCCGTGTGACACGACGCCGCGCGGCGCGTAATTTATCGTTTCGTACGCTGATTTCCAACATGCCACAAACACAAAAGGATTCGAGCAGCGCCAGCGCGGCCGCTTTGTGATCGTTATTGAAAAGGATGCCTCGCCTCTTTTTCTACGTCCACAATCGCGCCGGTGGCCATCGGCCGAACGCGAACGCACGCGCATAAGCAAACGTGTTTACCGTTCGCGTTTTGCAGCCGGAGAGACAATTGCAGGCTCATTACACATGCGCAAATTCGTTCGGATTGTTTATGCGAGCGATTAGCATCGCGTTCGATCGCATTGGTATGTCGCGCGGCGAGCGAGCAGTCGAAGAAAACGGTTTTCTAATTTCTACCTTGTAAAAATGTAATAAAAGGTTTGTTATAAAACGCTTCGTGACGCTGTAAAATAAGTTCAAATGTTGTAAAATGTTATAAAACACGGCGATCGCCGAAATGAATGCTTAACTAGCAGGCGAGGCAGGAGTCGAACTTAAATAAGTGCCTGCAATTGATTTGTGTTTTCATCTTTGAAATTGCCTTGAACGGAAAGTAATTTCTGCATTAAACAACAAAATTTAATTGTTTCAACAATTCCATGTCACTTCCTAGTTTGCAATATCTCACAGCATCAGAACTGACAATCTCGAATGAGAAAACACTCACTAATCAAATAAAATTTGCATATTTCACATCCGAGTCTAGTCTACGAGTAAACTTCCTACATGCACGCTAATTAAGTGATAATTCTGGAGTATCTGCACCTTATCTTTATCTAACTACTAATCTTTTCTACAACTCGAAGTCCTTCCTAAAATGTTATGCAATTTTATGTCAAATATCAATTTCACTTAAAACTGCACCTTTAATATACCTTTGCATGGACCCAACATTTCAATATATAATGTAGGAGATAATAGTCGTTTGTCATTTAGAAGCGCCATAAAATATGTTCTTGAGTAACGCGGTTGCCTTAGAAAAGTAATCGGGCAATAAAATGAGATTCAATGTGAATGCTGTGCAGAATTACCGTGAACATTGTTAAAATGCAAATTACGTGTTTATTAAACGACTGCGCGGTATTTCTGATCTTTAGTTTCATCGATAATCTTTGGAATAACGTAAATGTTGAAACCTTTTCGCTGACGAGTTGAATTTGAATAAAAGAAAGTGAGTTTTGTTTTGTATCATCATTTTGCTTTTTCTAAAAGGCCTTAAGCGAAAAATCTTGCATAATATTAATATAATACGACAGGCCCCACATGTTAGGAATTAATTCCTAATGAATATTTACAAAAGAACGCTTAATTGTGATCATGTTAAGCGTCAACTTGTACTCGTAACTTTCCATTGGTTTCTTCGCGGTATTTACATGTCTATAAATTCAATAATTCGCCAACAATTAGAGCAACAAATTGTCTTAATTAAACTTTCCATAAAGAATGAAATAATTTAATGAAGCACCTCATTGACTCCATTGTTCTGCACTATTTCGCAATGATTTCTGAAATGCTCCGAGCTGGTATGCCACGTGAAAGTGATAAAAGTAATAAAACTAATGAAACCAATGAAAGTATGTGGGTCTTTTGGTGTTTTAAACTTTAAGTACCTACCGGCGGGCGTAAATCGAATTCGGCAGGCGTTTCGAACGATATCGAATCGGTTTGATTCGGAATTGGTGTGAATTTATCGCTCGTCAAGGTTGACAGAAGTGTTAAAATCGTAACAATTAACGTTGAAACGGAAACGAAGAGAACGGAAACCGATTCGCCGTTCATTTTTATGCAAACCTCGCACGAAAAAAGAATAGATTTAATTACTCCCGCCCGCAAACTTTTTGCAAATGAAAGTACGAGTATTTAAGCCGAATATATTGTATGCTAAATAAAAACGAACATAATCGATTCAATCAAATATTAATATGAGTTAAGAATACGTTTTTGAATAGCATGTCCCAATTCTAACAAAAATTTATATTCACACCCGAGGCATCAATTTATCTTCTATATTTTCTACGATTGCGTAACCGAGTTTCGCAAATTTGCATGCGAACTTGAAGCACACCTCTAATTAACCGCATGCGCGGAGATACACCTTATTTATGCGAGTTTAGGTTTCGATCGATGTTCGAATCGATAATGCGTGAAATAGTTGGCGTAGTTTAATGAAATTTGGAAATTCTGTTGCAAGAATATTTAATTTTCATCGAATACTTTTTTGGATTCGATGCGCGGAGTATTTGTAAAGAATCGGTTTTCGTTTTTTGAAGTATTTTAAGGCTTGGCAAAATATTTTGCACCTATCAAGCGATGACGAATGAAAGAAGGTAATTAGAAATGTTTAAACGCGAACCTTAAACAAATTGCTGAAGTGTTTACATTGCTTTACAAGCTGGAAGCTTGCAGAAATAAAAGTCGATTTTTTACGTTTACGTTTCTCTCCGATGTCAGAAGCCTGCGAACAATTTGGAGAGATCAATCAAACTCTCCCAAAATTTGTCTAAAGTCTCAACTCCGCAGTATATTTGACGAGACAGCCATTATAAATGTTTGCTTTCAAGTCCATCAGTAAGAAATTAAATTAATGTAGTTTTGCATTATATAATTAATTCCATTACTCCCGACTGTGACGATAACATTTAGAAAACTTAGCCGAGAGAAAGGCGTGCAAAAATTGATAGAATCCTAATTGTTATGCTAATAAGTCAATAAGTTAACGTAAAGAGCGAAATTCGCCGAACAATTTGAATAAACAGATTTCTGTCGTATCTACCTTAAATTAATTTACTAATGATCCAATGATCCTTGCACTTTTATATATTTGCATTCATTAAATCAGTCATTATCATATTTAAGATTTATCTCTGGAATCTGTACTTCCATTTTTGATAGAATCTGGACAATTAGCCAACTTTTAATGCATATTATCTGCCTTTTGGTACCTTAACATTCTTCTGCAAATATTTAAATTTCATATTAATGTAAATGTACGGTTTTAATTGATATTTATTTGTATTTCTAAGGTAATGTACTTGAAAGTTGAAAATCGTTAAAGCACCAACCGCAAGTAATAAATATTAATTTTTAGCTAAGGCGACGAAATGTCTGGTCCGTGTGGTGTCAGAATCGGTTGCAGTCTCTCAGTCTCAGTCTGGTTTTATTCTGATTTATAAAGACAAAGAAAACCAACGAATCTCTGTGCGTTCATTCATTAAAGATTTAAGTCGTTTAAATTGTTTTGAAACAAGTTTACTTTCGTGAACGTAATTGGACTGCACGAAAACGCATTCGCGTTCGATTCGCTCCGAAGTTTTCTCTCTGGCTGCCGACACAATGGCGCAAAAACCCCGAAGAAAACAGGAATCGCGCAACGCGCGAAACGCACCGATGTTTGTTCGCGTGATAAGTGCGATAAGTCGACCTGACTCGCTGTCACCGCGCTGCTCTCTCACCTTGTTTTGCGCGCGGCTTTAGCAGCACGCAAAGCGACATTGGCCGAGTTTTCGTCCATCAAGGTTTTAAATTTTGCTGTACCGGGAGTTCGGCTTCGGTGACTCAAGCTTCGATCTCAAATTTCGATTTCATCTCTCTCCGCGCAATTAAATACGATCATAACACAAATATATTTTATTGCTTGTCATAATTTTTCGTTCATTCCGCTCGCATGGGATAATCGGCTTGCACACAAGAATTGTTCAGGTTATAGTTAGTTACCGAGTAGAAGCGCGCATAAAGTGGGTAATAAATGAGCTGCAAAAAGTGTAGGATCCTTAATGTCTTCGCTCTTCTATAAATAGTCATTGGTATTGAGCATATTTAAGAGAATAATTAAATTGCATGCAATGACACACATTTTTAAGGCGCACTGCCTTAAAACTATATTTAAATGTCATTAACACACCGCGCGAATTCATTTTGGTCTCGTTTAGCCGAATATTTGCATTTTTCGTGAATATTTGTTAATTACAGGCAGACATTTCGCCAAATTATGCAGACAGGCTATTTTTTACAAGTGAATACATTATTATCTATAGCTATGAAGAGGATTGTTTTTACGTATTTTGCAATTTATAGCGCAAAACAATTTAAATTAAGGATTTGTTCGATTTGTTCTCATATTTTCATGTTTGACTATAGGCAACTCATATTGCAGCAGCACGTTTGCGTTTTTATTTGAGGAAAATTGGGACGAAAACAAAATAAGAATAAATAGGATATATCTATGGATTCTTTTCAGAAATATTCAAAAATGGAAATCAGAGATACTTCAACAATAGGAAGATATCTAAAATATAACATAAATATATCGTAAATATTCAAAATGCTGATAAAATGTACCGCAGTTATAGAGATAATCAAATATATAAATATATCGCAGGACTTCAGTACTTTTCAATGCTCTTGAATTCTAGCGTTTTAATTTAGAAAATTTAATGTAGGGAAATTGATATTTATAGGAATTATTCGGACGGGCGAAAATTGTAAGAATCCTAATTGTTATGCTAATTTATCGATAAGTTAAGCTAAAGAACAATTTAGCCAAACAATTTGAATACACAGATGTCTGTCCTTGATATCTACCTTAAATAAAGTTACTATAGATTCAATAATCCATGCACTTTAATATATTTGCATTTATGAGATTGGTCACTATCAAAGTTAAGATTAAACGTGTTAAACAATGCTAATCAGAGATAATTCAGTGAAGATATGTAACAATCTCAGATATTTTGTCTAAAATATGGACACGGCATATCGCATACCGAAGTTGTACAAAAATTGTTAGATAATTTCCCATTGAAT
>JARRAA010015301.1:0-15022 GCA_030557295.1 Ecitodaemon sp. MM-2014 | reverse complement strand
GCGAAATGGCCGCTACTCACTCGCATAGTTCGGGCTCAGGTCGACGAAGCTGGCCATGGATCCGGTCGACACGCTTCCGTGGCTGGTCGTCGCTCCGGTGAGGAAGATGATGGCGGCGATGTAATCGCATCCGGAATAGGCTAACGCCAACATGCAGATTCCTTGCACTCCGCAACCTGTGAAGCGAATGTCGAGGGTTTCTCTTTCTGGTTCTTTCTGGTGACTTTTGGTGACTTTCAGGCCTGCACAACTTACAAATAGCCACCGCCAACTTCCTCACATTCGTCCTCGTCATCTTATCAGCTTTGAGCAAATAATCGCCGAACTGCGAGAAGACGTACGCAAAGATCGTCCTGAGAATGTGCGGCAAACCGGAGAGGAACCCCGTCTAGCAAACAAACCGAAAACAAATCCCAATTTCACCCCTCGTCCCTCAAGAAAAGACACACCCCTCGCACGCCGACTTACAGCACGTATGTTGAGACCGTGTACGACGTTGAAATAGGTCGGGGTGTGCGTCATGGTCGTGAACAAGCCCCAGATGCCGCCCCATTGCGCGAAGATGTTCAGCCAGACCGGAAGCGACGTCAGGATGTCCCGCCACGGAATGGCCGCCTTCGAGAACGAACAAAAAATAATGCAAAACCGATTCGATCGCGTTCGCGCGCGCCGGCCCGACCTTCTCCGTCGACACGCTGCGCCCCAGGCTCGTCTGGATGTAGTCGCGCTCGGCGCCGCTGATGCGCGGATGCTCCGCCGGCGTGTCGAAGACGAGCAGGTGCCAGAAGACGTACCACACGCAGCCGATGATGCCGCACACGTGGAACGCCGGCTCCCAGCCGTGGTTGGCGATGATGTAGCCGCACATCGGGAAGGTCAGTCCCGCGCCGAGCGAGCTTCCTGCGCGCCGATAATCGCGTTAATTATTAAAACCAATCGGCTTAAAGCAAGTTCGCCGCCTGCGGGGCGCGATTAAATTACGCGATTCGCATCGGGATAAGCTAATAAGCCTAATTAGACATTTATTTCAGTTCTCCGGGAAAAGTTTCCGCGAAGCGAATTCGTCGAAACATGATTTATCGATTCGCGGGACGCGCGTTCGGATTAAGTTTTTCCGGTTTGTCGGTTTTTCGTCGAAAAAGGTTATAAATTATCGTGTTTTATCTAAATTAAAATCTAGAACGTTGAAGTGTCATGTTTTGACTGTTTTTAATGATATTTCGTCTCGTTTTTATATTGCAAAGAGTTATTAGTGATTTTTTTGTTGTTTTCATGAGGAGTTTAATTGTTTTTGCGTTCATTAGGCTGTTTTATAGCATGGTAAACAATTAACTTCATTTTTCCAGTAAAGAAAAGTATTTGTAAGTAAAATATCGCCTTGGTAGCGCGAATATTACATTATCATTGTTGTCGTTGTTAATGACAAAGTCAACATTACGCGGCGAAAAGTTGTGGACAGCCGTAAATCAATTAGGAATTTAATTAATTTCGGCAAATTTCGCGCAACTTTTTAAATATTCTAGATAATTAATAAATATGTGAATGCGCCGCGTCCTTGGAAAGCTTTTAATGACTTGGGAGTTAATTAAATTTTGCGCAATCGTGCGACTCACCCAAATAGGCCGTGACGAATTTGCTTCTTTCGTTCGGCGGAATCCATCGCGCAGTCATGTTGTGCATCGACGGCCATGAGAAGCCCTGAAAGCGGGTAAACGCGCGCGATTATTTGGGAACATTCCGGAACAAGTTTCGAATTCGGGCATTTCAAACTTTCGTTCGTCCGCCGCCCGGAAAGCTGACACTATTGCAAAGTTGTACGAGCTCGCGATGTTTTCAATGTCCGAAGTTAAATGGCGTTGTTAATATTCCTCGCAATCGAAAACTTTTAGGTTATTATAGGTTAGGAGTATTTTGAAATCGAATTTTATAGTTTCGTATCAAAATGACGGGATGGTTATTTGTCGTTAGTTCGGCTTGATAAGATGGGTTTTAAAAGGACGCACCGTGACGAATCCTTGCAGGATGCGCACGAATATCAAATAATTGGGCCCCCAGTGGGAGGCGACGGGGATGACGAAGCACAGCAAGCAGCCGGCGAGGTTCGACAAGCCGAAGACGATCTTCGTGCCGTACTTCTGCGCCAGTATGCCTCCGGGGAGCTGCGTGAGCCAGTAGAGCCAAAAGTACGAGCCGAGGATCAGGGATTGCTCGTACTCGTCCCAGTTGAAGTGCTCCGAGCGGTCGGGGGGCAATTGGGGCAAATGTGGCTGTTTGTGAGCAAAGCGCAAATTATTTCCTATTTTACTCCTATCATCAATTCCCGAGCCCTTACCATCGTGGTTGTGTTCATGCTCGCAGACGGCGACCAATAGGCCAAGTCTGGTGGAGGCGCCAGGCATTCGCTACCCTTATGCCCCGCCTTGAACGACGTGGCGGGCACCATGGACACAATGGCGATGTTCAAATTAATCCGGAGCATGTAATTAATAGCGAAGCCGGAGAACACCATGTACCAGAGGACGTCCCGGGTGGTAAACCATGGTTCTTTAGCTTTTCAAAAGAATTATTTTTACAAAAAACAAAAAGTTTATACCCAAACCAAAGTAATCTTACGTTTGACCACCCCCACCGGCACTGGAACCGCGCAATCTTTCACCTTTTCGCACATCGCAAGTCCTTTCTAGTTGCGAACCCAAATCACTTTCATTTTCCACTCGACGACAGCGCTCACACTAAACGCTCGCCAGTGCACTCCGGAGCGCTCCGCCACGTTGTTATTGTCTTGTCATCGCGCGACACAATAAATTTTAAAATTTAACGCCGCAATCTTATCGCGAGACAACACCCGCCGCGCACGCGTCGGCTCCCGCGCCAGCGTTAGTCGAACGCTAATTGTGGAGGAATAAATCAAGCCATATTTACTATCAAACTAGTTAGCGCAGGTAAAACTCCGGCCGCATTGCCACAGCGCTATTTGCAACCCATGTGCGACACCGCGGCTCGCAAAAACGTTATCAGCGCCAAATTCGCCTCGCTCCTAGACGCATTAGTAGACAGAATAATTGCGTCAACCTAAACATGCATCGTCGCTCGCATCGATTCGTAAACAATAACATCTCAATCAGCGCAAACAGCCTTATCTCGCCTTCTCAACCCACGACACAATCACTCGATGCTCGAGTGTCTCGCTTCAATGTAGGTCACCGCACCATTATCAGCGACTAAATAAAACCAGGCGAATTACGTAGTCAAATATTTATTACGATGGCATTAGCATGGCAGGGCAAGCAACGATCTGCGCTTCCTCCGACCCCTGCCACGCAGCCTTCATATGGAACCATCTGCCCTACGGATCGGGTCCTTCCTCACGAACTTCTCTTCTTGACCAACACCTTCCCCAGTTCTTCTTGCACCGCTTTGGTGGTACGATTTTCTATCGGACAAAGAAAAGACACGTCAGGTATAGCAGAGGATGGAGGTGATGGCGACGGGCAACTCACCGACAGCGGTGTACTCCTCGTGAGACAATCCGTAGGGCAGATAAATGCGCTTCTGCATGGGCATAATGGTGTTCATCAGTTGGTACTGCGTCTCGGTGAGCAGCTCGCCAGAGTCGAGCATGATGTGCGTGCAGACCGGATGCGGGACGACCTTCACCTTCTCCCCCGCGTTGCACTGCTTGGGGCTCAGATTGATGACGTTCTGCCCGTCTTCGAGCAGATAGATGAGATCGCTGGTCGACGACAAGGTCACGACCTTCGCGCGAGGCGCCGGCAACACCTTCTTGAGCTCCTCCTCGGCTTCCTCGCGCGCGCGCGCCGCCAGCTCGTCGTCCATCTTCGGCTTGGCCGTCGAATAGCTGCGCGTGACGGTGTCGTTGGTGCCGGCGGCGGTCGGGCCGGGCTTGCCGCGCTTCTCCTTCACGCCAAAGCATTCAAATCCATCTACGGGCAAGTTTAGAGGAGGCGCCGCAGCGTTGGTTACTTTGTTAGCTTTGTTGAATAAAAAGCACTTTACCTTTTCCAGGGGCGTCATCTCGGCCGGCGCCAACGATATCAAGTTCTCCGTGTCCACCTGCTTAAAGATGTCGTCCTTGCTCATCGGCAGCGCGGGCGGCACGTTGTCAATGCCATTCGAGCTGGCGTGCAGCGCCGTCTGCACGTCGCGCGTCGCCGCGACCCGCCGCAGACACGCGGCGCACTTGCAATGCGCCGGCGCGTGCGACTCCTCCGTCTTCTCGGCGCGCGCCGCCTCCTCCGCAATGGGCGGCAGCAGCGCCGCCTTGGTGGCGGTGCTATAGTGGCACGGTCCGCCGATCTCCTTGCGCTTGTTCTTCGACGAGCCCAGGTGCCGCAGCATGTGGTCGATCTTCATCGACGCCTCCTCGGCCTTGATCTCGCGCACCTGGCACTCGCTGAGCACCGGTCGCTTGAAGGGCGGATGGCAGTCGCTGAACGCCGGGAAGGGCGACTCGGTGACGCAGCACGGTATGTACGCCTTGTCGCACGCCGCCCGCACCCGCATGCAGTCGCGATTGCACCACGGCAGCGGCATCTTGCAGCAGGGCGGCTGCATCGCGCGAAACTCGGCGCCCGTGAGGCGCGTCGGCATCTCGCAGCACTCGGCCACCCAGCGCTTCTTGCGGCACTCGTCCACCTCGTAGCGCGGGTCGCACTCGCAGCACACGTTCTTCGGGCGCTTGCATTCGGGCACGCCGCACTTCGGCTTGGCGAGGCCGGGCGCGTAGCAGTCGATCTTGCGCTTCTTGCAGCACTTGTCGTGGTCGGGCACCAGCTTCATGCCGACGCGCTTCGCCGCGCACTTCGCCTCCTGCACGAGAATGTGGCGGCGCCCCTTGGCGCCCGAGCACTCGATGGCCTTCTTAAAGTGCTGCTTCAGCCTGTTCGAAATGCCGGAGCTAATCTTCTTCTTCTTGCGCCCTTGCAGCGCCAGCGGCTGCTTGGCCTTGCATATCGGCTTGCCGCAAGTCTTCCGCTTGCCCCAGGCCTTGCACTTGCGCGGGCACTTGGGCCTGCACATGTCCTGACCGCCGGCGCGCGCGCGCGGCCGCCTCATCAGGGCGGCGCCGCTGTGAAAGCCGGCCGAGCAGGAGGCGCTCGCAGACGGCAGAGCGGTCGGCGCCAGCAGCGCGCTGGGCTTCGCCGCCTCGACGGGGCGGCGGGCAAAGGTGCTGTAGTGGCGACGGCCGCGCTTCCTAATCTTGGAGGCGAGCGTGTCCAGCTTAAAGCGCATCTTGGGCGGGCACGGCTTGGGCTTCGGGCAGGCGCACTCGCAGCGATAGAACTCGCGCTCCTTCTTGTTGCCGGTGCAATAGCGCTCCGACTTGCGGAAGCCAAAGTCGCAGATCTGATCGCGCTCGCAGCAGGGCAGCCGGTGCGGGCTGAAGCACTCGTACTGCGTGATGGGCACCACCTCGCCCCTGTGGAACGTCTCGCACGTGTACGTGTGACCGCGCGGGCGGCACAGATCGTGCAGGACGCAGTGCTCCTCGGGCACGGGGTCGATCACGCGATACTTGGGCGGCGCCGGGTGGATGATGTTGTTGATCTCGGGCGAGTGCTGCTTGTTCGGCTGCAGGTAGGGCATCGTCTCCTTGCACTCGCACGTCAGCAGCTGCGAAAACTCGCCGTACTCCGAGAAGGCCGGGTACGGCGACCGCTTCGCCTTGCAGCAGAGGGGCAGCAATCGGGGTTCGCACGAGGTGCGCGCGGGCGGCTCGCAGCATACCGTGCCGCAGATCTTGGGGCACTCCTTCTTTCTGCAGCGCTTCTTTTCGCCCAGCAGCGACGCTTCAGTCTCGGGCGCGTGCCCATACTTCTTGCGCTGGCGCGTCCGCAGCGCCGTCGCGTGGAGGTGGCGCGTCGACAGGGGAGCGGCGACGTTCAGCCGCTTCAAGATCGTCGTTCCGGGCAATCCGGTGGAGACGGCGCTCGCGCCAAAGGCGGCAAAGGGTCGCGCGGCGCAGACGGCGCCGCCATCTTCGGCGAGCGCGGCGCAAGCGCACGTGGCAAAGCAGCGCTTGTGCTTCATGTACGACCTATCCTTGCAGCTCTTCTGTCCCCGCGTGTGGCACTTGCACCACTTGTACTTGGTCTTGGGTATCTTGCAGTTGGGGCACCAGTAGTTCTTCAGCTTCTTCTTGGGGAACTTCCACTTGCACACCTCGTCCGCTCGCGGCGGGCACTTTTCGGGGAAGCACTTGGGATCCGGCGGTTCGGGGCAGACGCAAATGGGCGGCAGACGCACCAGCTTGACGTGCTTCAGCGGCGGCGGTTCGATGCACACGCAATCGCTCTTAATCTTCGGCAGCGTCTTGCGCTCCAGGCACTTGGGCTGCTCGGGCTCCTTGCACACCTTCGGCTTGCACTCCTTCACCTTCTGGTACGCCTGCATGTTCAGCCGCGGCAGGGGCGGCACGTCGAGAATCTCGGGCTCGATGCACGGGCAGACGCCGGGCACGATGGGCGGCAGCTTCTTGGGCGGCACCACGCTGTCGTCGGGCGGGCAGCGCGACGTGCGGCACTCGGGCATGCACTGATAGACGCGCTTGCGCTTAAACCTCATGGGCGGATTGACGCACGGCAGGTGCGGCTCGACGCACGGGCACGTCGGCTTCGGCAGGGGCGGGAGCGCGCGCGGCTCCACGTACACGCACGACCTGGGCGAGCACTTTCCCGAGCACTCGCGCGTCTTCTGATAGACGGGGCACTTGGGCGGGCGGCAGAGGGGCATCTCGGGCGGCGGCGGAAACTCGCACGGCGGCGGGCAATCGATGGGGCACATGACCGGATACTCGTCGCACGGACAGGGAAACGGATACGTGTAGACGCACGTCGTCTGGTCGCAGGGCAGCATCTCGGGACAGCACTCGCACTTGTCCCACCGGCCGTGGTGCTTGTGCACGTCCTCGGGATACTTGTCCTTGCGCCGCTTCTCCTTCGCAATGTCGCCGCACAGCTTGGGCGGGTGCTTCTTCTTCTTCTTGGGGCAGTCGGGCGGGCAGCACTCCTTCGAGATGAGGCCGCGCGTTTGCATCGTCGCGCTGGTCGTGGGCTCAGCGGTCACGGGACGAAAAAACGTCGAATACGGTCGCGAGGGTATATACTGCGTGAAGTTGTATCCAATGTGCGCCCTCTCGCTGGTGGGCGCAGCCTTGATAAGGTGTGGCGAGTTTTGCGACGGGGGAATGGCGGCGTCCAACGACGCCACAGACCCCACGGGCTCCGCCTCGACGGCGGCGACGATCGAACCGTCGACGGACGCGATCGACGTCGCCGTCGACGCGACGGAGCCGGCACTCTGTTGCGATGCGTGAGAGTGGTGCGATTGCATGGAATGATCCGAGTGGACGGATACGGCGTCGGATGAGGGCTTTTCGCTCGCGACGATTTCGGACGCGACGCTCTCGCTGTCGGCGTGATGCGCGCTGGACGACATATGCCGGCGAATCGGCTTGCCGATGATGATCCTCGGCGGCTTGACGTCCTCGCGCCCGAAGCTGCGCACCTCCTTGCTGCAGAACGTGGGCAGGTTGTGCGGCTGCAGGTACGCCACGGACGCCTCGCGCACGAAGCGCGCCTTCATGCACTTGATGTGCCGCTCGTCGGGCACCAGCTCGGAGCGGTCGCGCAGATGGTAGGGCTTGCAGCGGCAGGAGGAGCGGTTCGCCTCGGCGGCGTTCCTCGACACGATCTGCGCGCCATACTTGGCGCGATACCTTAGCGCCGGGCGGAGCGCCAGGTCGGCGGCGGTGGCGGGGCCGGGCGCGTTGCGCACGAAGCGGCCCTGCGGCTGCGGCCCGCTCTTCAAATCTTTGCCTTTGCTGAAGTGACGCACGCCAGATTCGAGCGCGTGCCGCCGGACGGTGCGATTGACGGCCGACTGGGATGAGAATGTGCGGAGGGTGCCGTGCTTGAGGAGGTTCGCACTGGTGATTTGGTTCCACAGGCGGGATGCCATCGTAATTTCGAAAGATGGAGTTTTATGATGGTGACTGACTACTGCATAGTTGGTCTGAATGTGATCTGGAGTGATGTGAGCTACAAATCGCATTTGACGTGTTTACGCTTTCCACATTGTTTTTCCACGGCCGCCCCGCTAACGACCAGTCATCATTTGTTTCACAAACTGCGACTTGATCTCTCATACAAATACAAACAAACCTTAAGTCTAGACTAAAACTAATTGCAGGTTAACAACTTAACCAACAATCATGTGTCCAGTTATTTTACAATTTATTGCATTCGCGCATGTACAAAATCAAGGCGTGACCCTCTTAGGGTCCCGCGGGAACATCGACGTCTTTCTAATATTGTCCAGCCCAAGATACAACATAACGACGCGCTCCAACCCGATGCCACCCCCCGCGTGCGGCGGGCAGCCGTACTTGAACGCGTCGATGTACGCGGCGATCTTCTCCAGGTCGATGCCGTGATGCTTCGCCCTCTCGCTCAAGAACACCGGGTCGTGTATCCTCTGCGCGCCGCTGATGATCTCCTCGCCTCTCATGAACATGTCGTAGGAATTGGAACTGATCGGATTGACGGGGTCCGGCATGGTGTAGAACGGCCTCACCGCCAGCGGATACTTGTCGAGGATATAAAAGTCCGTGTCGTACTTCGCCTTAACCAAGCGCCCGAGGAGCTTCTCCGCCGGCGTGCTGAGATCGTCCTCTGGCCCGACCTCCACGCCGGCTTCGGCTAGCAACTTGCGCCCGTCGTCGAAGTTGAGGACCAGGGGAGGGTCGAGGAAGGCGAAAGGCTCGACGGCGAACTGCTGCCCGACGAGGGCGATCTCCGGCGCGTAGCGATCGCGCAGCCCCTTGAAGATCTCCGTGAACATGTTGCCGATGGTGAGCATCACCTCGTGGTAATGGTACTGGAACGCCATCTCGAGGTCGAGGCCCGTGAACTCCGTGAGATGGCGATGCGTGTTGGAGTCCTCCGCGCGGAAGACCGCCCCCACGGTGAAGACCTTCTCGAAGTCGGCGGCGATCGCCATCTGCTTGTACAGCTGCGGGCTTTGCGCCAAATACGCCGAGCCCTTGAAGTAGCTCACCGTGAAGACGTTGGCGCCGCCCTCGGACGCCGCGCTGATGATTTTCGGCGTGTGTATCTCGGTGAAGCCTTTCGCCGTGAGCGCGTCCCGGAACAGTTTGCACACGCCCGCCTCCAGACGGAAAATGCCTTGATTCGCCGCCGTCCGAAGGTCCAGGATGCGGTTGTCCAGCCGAGTGTCTTGATTTACTCTGATATTAAGCCCGTCGTCCTAATAACAACCGCAAAACTTGTTATAAAACATTCCAAACATAATCAGGTAGCTATTTCATACGTCATTCTTCTCTGGCCTGGCCGCATCTTCGATCTGCAGTGGTAATTGCGGCGCGGCGGTGGACACGACCCAAATCTCAGAAGCCAAAAGCTCTACATCACCCTGAGTACATCCTGCCACACCTCCCTGGACCACAGAAACGTTTGCCTGAACATCCACAATGCTCTCCTTGCTGATGCTGCAATCACACACAATTATCATGACTTTTTATTGAAAAAAAATGATGAGATAATCTTTACTTGCTGCAGAATTTCACCATGGCCTTGGATATGCTATCGGAGACGTTTATCAGCACTTGAATCGTGAACTCCTTCTGCCTGAGCACGATGAAGCACTGCTTGCCCCTGGCTCGAACTGCATGCAGCCTTGCTCGCACCCATATCGAGGTGCCCACCAGATTCTTGTTTACGTCCTTGACATAGGTGAACTTCCGTTTCGGCGCATTGGGGTCGGAGCGGATTAATGGCAGTGATCCATATTTGCCGACGGACACGTCGACTAATTGATAATTGCAAATATGCAGTTAGTTTGCAGTTGGAAAGCGTTTAATTGGTGAAATTACCTTCGTCAGTCGCGGCCGGCGCATCTCCGGCATTGGCGGCCTTGTGCTCGGCTTTCTTCGCCGCTTTCTCGGCCTTTTTGGCTTCTTTCTTCGCCGCTTTTTTGCTCTCGGCTTTATCTTTCTCGTCCGCCATATTCGGCGATGTCGTAGGCAGGTCAATCGAGCTTTGGGCTAATAATGAACCTGATGAGACTTACACCCAGGAGTTACTCGGTAACTTGCTAACCTAAGTGTGCTTGAATCATGTGTACGACGACATCTTACGATTGCTGACGATTTTGCCCGAAGTTTTCGAACGGCACTTTAATATAAATTTCTATAAACTGGGGATATCATAAGGCCAATTAGTATTTGTTGTATTAATTAATTATAAGGATGTGATAATTATGAATCACAATATTTTTGAATTTGTTTTGAATGTCTGCTTGTAAGATTCGCAGATAAGTCAATTCATGTCGTATAGATGGCGCGAACTGTCCGGTATTTGAAATTATTCAATTGTGCATTTCTTAATTCGCTAATTTCTTTGGGATTCTATCATAAATTATCTTGTTTATGTGTGTTCGTCTATTGTTAATACCTCCAACAATTTAATTTATCCACTATTGTTATTATTGTTTTCTATTTCTATGAGTTCTTTGTTCAAAACGTTTCAATTATTCAAATCGCATAGAACTTAATTCACTTCACACATGATAGATGTCGCTGATTGTGTCGTATTTGAATAAATCCATGTGCATTACGCCCCTTCCGAGTAGAAAGTGAAATGTTCTAATGTGAGAACTTTGTGGGCACATCTTCACGGTCCCTGGCATTGCCATTATCGCAATGGGAAAGATGATGAGATTTATTGCATATCTTAGTGAAAGTGTGCGCTGCACTGAAATTTCACATGAAAATGTCAAGTGAAGTTGAACCGCGAGGTTAGAGGTAATGCGCCGTTTGAACAAAAAGAGTAAAAGTTGTTTGCGCAAATCTAACGCTCTCGCTCGCATCTGCTCGATCTCCTTGCGCAACTGACAATGAAGCAATGCCGAAGGCGATGCAGAGGAAGAAGACGAGAGGCGAAGCGGGAGAGGTTTCAGGGTGAAAGTCAATGCACGACGGAGTTTTGTTTAAAAATTTTTATACAAAAATTTCATGCTTAAACGTAAGAGAAAATAACAAAAAACAAGTATAACAAACAGATGTGCCTTACAAAGTCGAAGAGGGGCGCCGGAAGCGCGCACGAACCTGACATATAATATATACATATGATTTGTACTTATATTAATGAGACGATAAGGGAAGATGCTCTATGTACAGAAATTGGCGCCGCGTCGAATTGACTGGTGCGCGAGCTGCTGCGCTCAGTCCCATCCGTGGTGCTTGTGGACCTTCACCCACACCTTCTCCCATACTGGCACTGAGACTTTCTTCCACGCTGGCACCTCGCGGGTCTTCCACACCGGCACCCAGATCTGCTTCCACTCGTCCTTCCAGAAGAGCTTCTTCTCGGTGTGCCACGCCTCCTTCTTCTCCGTGCGCCAGATCTGCACCTTCTCCTGCTTCCAGACGAGCTCCTTCTTGGGCACCCAGATCTGCTTCTTCTCCGTCCTCCAGATCTGCTCCTTCTTGCTCACCCAGATCTGCTTCTTCTCGGTGCGCCAGACCTGCTTCTTCTCCGTGCGCCAGATCTGCTTCTTGATCGTCTTCCACACCTGCTTCTTCTCCGTGCGCCAAATCTGCTTCTTCTCCGTGCGCCAGACCTGCTTCTTCTCAGTGCGCCAGATCTGCTTCTTCTCGGTACGCCAGACCTGCTTCCACTCGGCCTTCCATTCCATCTTCTTCTCGGTCCTCCAGATTTGCTTCTTCTCGGTGCGCCACACCTTCTTCCAGACCGGCTTCCAGATGAGCTTCTTGCGCCAGAGGTCGTGCGCCGTGTACTCGTTGCCATGCTCGTCCTTGCCCAAATAATGCTCGCCGGGAATGCCCATCTTCACCCAGTCGGGGACGAAGGACTTCTTCCAGTCGGGCACTTGGATCTCCTTCCAGTCGGGCACTTGGACTTCCTTCCACACTGGCTTCCATACCTGCTTCCAGTCGGGCACTTGGACTTCCTTCCAGTCCGGGACCTGGACCTCTTTCCAGTCGGGCACTTGGATCTCCTTCCAGTCCGGCACCTGAATCTCCTTCCAATCGGGCACCTGGATTTCCTTCCAGTCGGGCACCTGAATCTCCTTCCAGTCGGGCACCTGGATCTCCTTCCAGGCGGGCACTTGGACCTCCTTCCAGTCGGGCACCTGGATCTCCTTCCAGGCGGGCACCTGGACCTCCTTCCAAATGGGCTTGGTTATAGTCTTCCAGTCGGGAACTTTGATCTCCTTCCAGACGGGCACCTGCCGCTCCTTCCAGACGGGCACCTGGTGCTTCTTCCACTCCGGCTTCCAGATCAACTTCTTCTCGGTCTTCCAGACTTTAACCCATTCCGTCTTCCACGTGAGCTTCTTGCTCCAGTAGCCTTCGGGCTCGTGGTGTCCCGGGGATCGCTTGGCGCGGGTCAGGCTCGTCAGCGGATTGCCGGTCGAGGGAGCGACGAGTATCGAGCCGAGAATCACCTTCGAAACAAAGAGAAACAAAGCGATCAGATGACAGATACCGAGCCGGACGGCTCGCGCCCGCATTGCGAAATTATCCGAAACGTCGAGGGCACCGTCACTGGACACTAACCAAAAGGGTGAGACACTTCATCTTGGACGTGCAACGTCTATGACCCCGACGTGGGGTAGCCTGCAAAAGCACTGCGAGGACGCTGTCGGTCTACTGTGTCCTTTGAGGAGGCGAAGTCCGATTTTATATAGCGGGCCATCGGGTGTTTCGGGTGGGCACGACCGGAGAGAACTTTCCCACCCGGTGCGCGCATTTCTCCGGCGAAGACGTCCGGGGGCCTTCTTTCGCTCGCGCGCAGAGGTGGGAGGGCGCACGCGTCGCGCGCGCACACATCCGCGGCTTCCTGGCGGGCGATCGAATCGTCATTAAATTGACACACCGGTTTCGTAACTCCTGCTCGACTTGCACCTGAATCCGTCGGGCGGCGGCTTCCGAAAAGCCGCAAGAAAGTCCGGCATTAGAGATCCGAAAGAAATGCGCCTGGTGTGTTGTGATCGCTGGCCAACAGAGCGTGAAGTCTGTTACGGAATGCGCGAGCGTGGAAAAAGTGTGACGGCACGCATTGGACGCGTTCCACTTGCGAATGCAGTTCGCGCATCTTCGCGAACGAATCCATGGCCATCGAGCGCAAGACGTTATAAAACACTTTGCGGCCACCGCGCATACAAAACGTTTCGTTTGCGGCGTCGATCGAGAGGCTAGGAGCTCCTAGAAACCGAAAGTCGAGATTCCGACGGCGAGCGCGGCTCGTTACATGCGTCGCGAATCTGTTCAATTGAGCTTTGCGATCGCCCAAATTCCAATCGAATCTCTCGCGATCGAAGAAACTTCTCGGCGCGCGCCTGTCGTCTGGTGACAGAGTGCCACTTTAGACGACCTTGCGTGTCCGCGGTCCTCCGACACGACGATGAAAAAACGCAAAAAACTTTCCATTTCCCCGCGCTCTTGTGCAGAGTCTTAATTGAATCATTGTGCGAGAATAGACAGCCTATTCAACGCGTCGAGCGAAAAAATACTTTTACCAGTAGGCGACCGGCAACAAAGGCGCAGCGAAAACACCAGATGCGCCAATTAAAATCATTTTTGTCGACGGCGTCGGTTACGGCCGATTCAGTGTCACTGCCGTTCATTGAATGAAATGTGCCGAACGTGACGGCAAACTCGAGAAGGCAATTAGACGCTTTGCAATTACGCTTTGCGATCAATGCGTTACGTTCACGTCGAACGTTCGTCAATGATGCGAGCGAAGTTGTAAAATCTAATTGCAAGACAAAGCATCCAACATTGATGCGGAGATGAGCGAAATACAACGATGGAAAACGAAAGTTATTCGACGCGTTCTTCTCTTCCCATCAATCAAAACCAAATAAATGTGTCCGGCGCATCGGTTTTTAATGATCCATTAAATGTTTTAGAATGTTTTTCGCTATAAAACTCGTAAAAATTTGAATTTACCGCCGCGGCATAAATATTCTAAATGGCCGCTCCTTCGTGTAACATCGGCTTTCATCGTAATCCGTCCCCCTTGTCGTTACTTGTAACCTATAGTACAAGAAAATCAAACCTTGCTGTTAGAGGACAGGGAAGTTCTGCAACCCTCCCTACACATCTTCGACCTCCAGATGAAGCATGCGCAGAACTTATACTATAGCTCTGCGTTCATTTGTTTTATAACCTCTATGATCTTTCACTACAAGGCGCGTCGAGTTTGAAACAGTTGAATCGCTTGAAGAGTCATCGGAGATGAGGTAAGCCGAAAGAAATTATATAATTGCGCCTTAATATTTAGCAAGATGACAGAAATTCATCAGCGCCTTTCACACTTTCCATTCGACGATCGAATTAGCCGACGCCATCGATAAACAACGACACGGCGCGTCGCGGGCGCAAGGTGTAAGGTTTCGCATGAATGTGTCGCGCGTTAATCTTAATATAAATTCCGTTTTTTTTATGCACTCGGACGCGCGGGACGCACAAGACGAGCGGCGCTTCGCGCTCGTTTAATGTGGCGCGATCGCGCACAATCACGCGGCGCGCATTTGCATAAACAGATAACTTACGCGGCGACCTCCGCCGCGGAAGCCGCCGGCGCCGAGTTTCGGCTGAATTCCCCGGGCCCGTCGACGTCGCATAAATACAAATTAAGGCGCTAACCGTGCCGATATTCCTGCGACGGACAAAAGATCGCGACGATTAAGTAGATTGCGGACGATAAATCATCGCTCGTACGGTCGCGTAGGAAAAGCTTCGCGCAGATTAGAAGAAAGTTGGCCGCGGTACACGCACGACGGAAGTGGAACATTCGGCTAATCATTTTCATGCGCGTCCTTTGTTGTTGGTTGGGACTTTTAATTTACTGACTATTTTTCAGGTGCAGCTGAGGACGAAGCGAATGGATGTAATTAGCGCGCTTAATTTGGACGCGAATGATGTAAGAGGATTAATCGGCCGGACCTCGGA